>NJDD01006436.1:76799-92151 GCA_002245505.1 Calephelis nemesis | reverse complement strand
TCGGAATCGGCTCCAACGATTTTCATGAAATTTAGTACGTAGGGGGTTTCGGGGGCCACAAATCGATCTAGCTAGGAATCATTCAAAAAAAAAAATACCGAGCGAAGCTCGGACATCCAGATATTATAATTATTATACTCGTACGTTTCAAATTGTAATAAAACTGCAGAAAAGTGAATTTCTGTCCCGTGAAGTAATGGTAAAAGAGTAGGTCTACGCGATTTAAGATGGACAGCAGAACACAGTTTGATTGTTTTTAGAATTATTGTCTGTCTGTCTGGTCGTGCTTCAATATTGCAAAATCTACGAAACGGATTTTAATAAAACACTACCGAGCCACATTTTCTACTCGTAATTTTTACCTGACTGCGTAAGGAATAAATCAAAAGAGTGGATAGAAGAGTGGATTTCACTCGTTGAAACAATTAAACAAATATATATCTAGGTGATAAAGATTAATAGCAGAAGACAATTTGAGTGTTTTTAGAATAATTGTCTGTCTGTCTGTTATTTTATGCTTCAATCAAGCAAAATCTACTGAACAGATATTATTAAAATTTGGTATGGTTTGTACTACTACCGATCAATATAGGTATTTTTGACCGACTAACTAAAGACGTAGGTAATGTTTTTAGTAAAGAAAAATAAACAAGTGTAAGCTTTGTCCTCTTCATTCTTTATTCGAGCAATATTTGGAGAACGGTTTGTGTTAAGTTCTGATACTACCGCAAGGTAACAAACAAAATATTTTAATCGCCTGTAAATTTTATCCCGAGGTTTACATTGAATTTTTTTTAATCATAAATTTTGATGAGATTAAGATTAGCTGAAATTTATACCAACGAGAAACCTAACAGATAACGTTTTATGTAACTGTGCAAAAAACTGATTTATTCGCCATTTCAATTTTTAGTTTGCTGACTTTCAATATGAATAAAAATTTCGTTTAATTTATTAAACTACTAGACGTGAGCAGCGACTTCGTCGGCAAATATTTATACCCTAGTATAATCCTTAATGTTTTTTTTTTATAGCCCTGTGTTTCGCACTTGGACCTTTAACTATTCGTGTACCAAATTTCAACAAAATCTGTTTCGCAGTAAAGCAACAATAGACAGTCACACTTTCGCATTTATAGTATCAGTATAAATTTAGTATCTTACAGGTAAAACGACAAGAAATGGTTTTTATGAAAACATGATTAGCTCATGTTTTGCAGAATGTAATTCGAAAACATTGATTCCCCATTTCTTTCACCATTCACTTTTCTTGTCTTTACTTTTCCTTCTTTTGACTACGCGCCGGACACGGACGTCCCCTCGGATTTTGGAGACCGCCTGTTTGATAACATCTGCCAACGCTAGCCAGCGTCCCACCTAATAAATAAATAAATATCTCTGGACAACTCACACAAATTGAATCTAACCCCAAAGTAAACATATTATGTGCTTGTGTTATGGGTGTTAGTCAACGATTATAGTGCATAGAATATACTTAAATAGATACAAGAATAAGTTTAATAAACACCCAGACCCGGAAATGCAAACATCTAAATCTTCATCACATAAATGCCTGCCCCCGTCGGGAATCGAACCCGAGCCTCGCGGTTGGTCGGCGTAGCTAGCCACTCGACCAACGAGGCGGTCAAAACTAATTCACAACACCTCATACTACACCGTCGCTGCCCGTTTTGGCGAAGAAAATCTCTTTTCTACCTCTTGCCTAACGCCGAGCGGTGAGCCACAATTTACCCAGTATACAGAACGCAGCGCCAAGTTGAGATTTGATCTCCTGGAAGACAGTCCGTGGTGCTGGCGTTACAGATAACATAACAATCCATCTACCTAATGACATCTCGGCCTCTGCTCGCCCACAAAGTCCGGTAAATACAACTTTACCACTCATTCAAAAAATTAATAATTAAAAAATTAATTAAGAAGGAGATTTAGGCAAACAGTGAAAACCGTACTTTAATTTTTCCTATACAAACTGTTACAATAAAGTGGAACAAAGTTCGCCGGGTCACCTAGTGTAAAAACACTGGTTACTGGTATTACTTAAAACTGTAATAATCTATAATATAAAAATAAATCGCTAAATGTGTTGGTAAGCACGTAACTTCCGAACGACGGGACCGATTTGGCTAATTCTTTTTTTATTGTATTTGTAGAATGGTTAGAGCCAGGAGAAGGTTCTTATGAAAAGAAATGCCGGGAAAATAGGAAAAATATTACTTCATTATTTTCCATACTGAACGGGTGAAACGAAGTTCGCCGGAGCAGCTAGTATAAGTATATAAATATCTTCTCGTCATCGCCAACTTGTCAATACGAGTATTTCAGAGATCAAACGACTAAATATTTTTAACAGTACTGAAGTATTTGCAGCGACAAGGATTTCATTTCGTTAAAAAAAAATCAAATTTATAAAAATGGTTATAAATTACATGAACATATAAATGACATGGAGACATATATGTACACCCTACGAGGAATAACTTATTCAAACAGTAATATTGAAATTAGAGTTGGAGTGTGCGCTGGAACTTCGTCTTGAAGCCAACACCACTGAATTTCGCTCCAAAACTTGAACTGTGCTCGATCAATACTGTGGCGAGAGAATTAGCATAATGTATACTCAGCCACGTATTAACTAAATGCGATCTGCTCGATTACA
Source organism: Calephelis nemesis (assembly GCA_002245505.1). Classification (NCBI taxonomy): domain Eukaryota; kingdom Metazoa; phylum Arthropoda; class Insecta; order Lepidoptera; family Riodinidae; genus Calephelis; species Calephelis nemesis. Next base: position 89,475 of record NJDD01006436.1, on the reverse strand, counting down.
TATGTAAAATATGTGATTATCATAGAAATTGTGAATATATTTATTTCACTTATAAATGAAAAAGACAAGGACACATTTGCAATTAATAAACCTTTGTTTATTTAGTAAATACTAAAGAGGTTTATGAGAAAATAAGTTGCGGATTGCGGAACTTAATTGTTCGTAACTACATGTTACTTTTTTTATTCACTCTGCTATTGATATTGTATTTTTTATTGTTTAATACAAGCCTAAAAATAACATATGGTTGTGGGGAAAACCAGTAGGATTACGGAACCCACACTAATACCCCAGCCTGCCGAATATGGCCGAAATATCATTGAACTGGATATGAACATTACCTTCTTTTCGCAGTGATTGCCAAATTGTATTGAAATTGGAGTAACACTTTTATTTTGTTATCATAAAAATATAAAAAATGACTTTTACACAAACACCATCTATTTTTTAATATTTCAGAAAGTTACTGCCTTACCACAAAGACATTTAGCTTGTTTAGCTAAACACTAGTTAAAATTGCCATTCAATTTTAGACACTGTTCAGTAAAACCCTTGTTTCGTTTACATTTTTTAAGTAAGATTACCGTCTTATTAATAAACATAGATTTAAATAAGAATGAAGTTAAGTTGATATTATAGTCCAGGAGTGGGCAAATTACGGCCCGCGGGCCGCATCCGGCCCGTGAGAGGTTTTAATCCGGTCCGCCGAGGGTTTTTTTTTAGAAAAAATATGAACCTCCTTAAAAATAAATGGTCGAAATGTTAAAAGCCTAATTTTTAATTTACCGGCCTGCGGTCAAAAGAATTTGCCCACCCCTGTTATATTATGTACCACAGTACAGTAGAAGCTATTCCAGGTTGCACCAACGAGTACTTTAGTAATAAGAGTACTTCAGTAATAGAAGTGCTTTATTAATAAGACGGTTAATGTTTATTTTCTTAAAATACTACGCTGAGTTTACTTACGTTGGGTAAAGCGAAATCAGACATGCTTTTGCAGAGTCTCCATTTTGCAGAACAATACCGTTATTCTGAATATTGTAGTAGGAACGGGGCTGAGAAGTTGGTGCTTCGGCCACAATACTAGCTTAGAGGATGAAGAGATTTGCAAGCAATTTGAGTGCGCGTACACTCCTTTCTACTTCGGCTTTAAATCTTTGAATAGCCAGTACGAATTCAAAATACAAGACTGTAGTATTCATGCTATTAAATTTATAAATGCAAAATTTCCCAAGACAAGACTTTTTCAAGACTTTGAATGGCAATTACTGAACGGTTTAAGATGAAACTTCACATCAGAATAATACATAGACCGCAATTTATCATATTACAGGCAAAAACGCTGGTGGAAGGTAGTTGTAGGTATAGCTTGAAAGGAAATAATTGATCATATTTGATCTTTATAATTACAAATTCCCAATTTAGGGAAAAAAAACTTTAAGCTGGTAGCACTATATTTGAGTTTATTGAAGATTGCCAGTTTTTATGAATGTACCTTCACTTACTAACAATCGAATACTAAATGTTAAAATTGAAACGATTTTTGTAGTTTTAGTTACAACGCCCTTGTGATCTTATAAAAAGTGAAACCGGTTGGGTTAAGTGTAACAACAAGTGTATTGTGGAAAAGTGTAAGCGTTTATTTTGTATTTAACTATTGAAAATTACACTTTCACCCTGTGACCTACTTGCAGTGTTTCTATTGTTGTGCTCTGTTGTATTATCTCTGAACTAAATTAGTATTGTGTTGAATCTGATATGAAGCTTCAGGCAATATATCCGAGCTCTTGATACCTATAAAGTTAGCAGAGAGATTGAGTCCATGAGCAGTCACATCTGATTGTTCATTTTGTCGAAGGGTTGAGTAATCTTAATAGGTAATCTGACGTTTAACGTAATGAGAATAATATTTAAAGTGATAATGTAAAGATTAATTATTTTACTATTTCCTTTTAGGTGATTTCAAAATCTTTCAAAAACAATAATCTATCAATTGATGTTGTTATTAATGCAATAGGTAGTCAAAAAAGCATATAACCTTGTGTCTATCTCGTTTCTGAATGAAAGTACGATGCAAATTACATTTTAAGCAGTGTAATTTAAGAGTTTGTTACTTTAACAGCAAGGGTTACATTTTTGTGGCGCTCACGAACAATCCCTGCTTTTGAGTAATCAAAAATAATAATTTCCTTTATGCCGATTTACTTGTCAGTATGTCCCATCTTCTAAAAAACATTTATTCGTATTTAATTCACAACGACAGAGCTGCAAACTCGTTTGAATAAGGAGCAATAGCCAATAACAAAAAACATCGAACTCATTGCTAAGTTTTTTTCATAAATGCGACATTTTCATGCGCATAGGAACGAATATGGGAAGTAGATTTGGCTTGAACTTATATGTTTCTGTTACAAATAGAAAAACATATTTAATACTTAGATATTTAAATGACATTATAAACGGCGTGTGTTTGCACTAAGATACCATACAGATAGTATACCATGACGCGGGTAACATATTCCCTTTTACATATCTTTATATATATAATTCTTGTGTTCGTGTGCTTGTCACTGAACCCTTCTTAGACGACTGGAGCGATTTTGATGAAATTTTTGTGTGTATTCAAGGGAATTAGAAATGGTTGACAATCACAATCACAATGTCGAGTCGAGAATGGTTTACAATCACAATTTGGCTTCCTGGAAAATGTTTTTTAATTAATTTTTAATAATAAGTAGTCGTTGATTTTGGAATGTTTTACTTCGGATCCAGCAGACTGCTCTACTATCGATGTATTACTGTCAAGCTATACGAAGTTTGTTGGGTCAGCTAGTTTAATTTTAAAGAGGAGTATCTCTTTTTTATGATATTGAAAGGCAAACAAGCAGACGGATTTCCTGATTTCCGGATCCACCAAAGGTGGTAATGGTGAGTTGCCAATCTGAGGGCGGGATGTTAGACCTCGAGCAAAAGTACCTATGTTTTCCGGCTACCTTACCCTTCGAACCGGAATACGTCATGACGTTATGGCGGCAGGAATAGGTAAGGCGGTGGTACCAATCCGAATGAGTCGCTGCGAAACTCTACCACCTAGTCAGTTGTGTCCGGTGTTAGTGATGGTTAGCCTACGCCCCATTTTACTAGCTGCCTGGCAGGAAGGCAGATGGTCTATTCTGCAAAGAAGCCCGGACCAACACTGGGAAAAATCTCATTTCCATTGGTCGAGTGGCTAGCATACACGCCTAGCTGCATCGACCAACCGCGAGGCTCGGTTTCGATTCCCGACGGGAGCAGGCATTTGTGTGATGAATATTTAGATGTCTACATTTCCAGGTCTGGGAGTTTATTAAATTTATTCTTGTATCTATTTAAGTAACTTCTATGTATTAGTATCGTTGACTAACACACATAACTCAAGCATATAATTTGCTTACTTTGAGGTTAGATTCAAATTGTGTGATTCCTGCAGGGATGTTTATTTATTTTTTGTATGTATGCTACACGATTACTCGGCCAATAATAAACAGTTTTTGATAATTGTTTTTGTAAAGGTGGATTATGGTTTTGAGACGATCTCGTATTAATTTTATCATGATGAGGTTAGTGAATTTTGATTTATATTTAGTAATGTGTCAATTTTCGTCTATGTTAATCATGATTAAGAATGACGTCAAAGCAAAGGTATGTTGTAGGTTGGGATGACTTTTTTTTTTCAAATTTCAATAAGGTGTATGAATTTAATTTATTTGATCAATTAATTAAGCATAATTTTATAAATAATTTTAATTAATTTTAATACGATACAATAGATGTTTATTATATACGAATTTACAAATCATAATTTGCATGCTAGACCATAGCAAAATAGGTATAGATCTGTTTTTTTTTAACTAATAAGACCTGAATTGTTACCCTATTATATGCAAATAAAGAATTATTATTATTATAAGGAAATAACGTTGGAGAAAATTTGAACTCTAATCTACTCTCATCAATCTGTCTAACATCCCATGTTGACAAAATTATTGTGGGACCATCTCGGAATCATTACCTATTTTCGAAAATAAAATCATCAAACCGCGACGTGGGAATAAAATAATTAGAGTCCGATATTTGCAGCTTTAGTGTGGTTACGTCGTACAACTACATTCCAGGAAAGGGGCTGTTCAGTTTTATATTGTAATTAATAATAATTCGAACGATATATAACAACTTTCAATGTGTAAACATGGTCTGTAATTGATTATTATTGTAATAAGTATTGATGCTCATATTATCTGAACTATAATGTTAATTAATATTATGAAATAACGTTTATTATCTGAACTATAATGTTAATTAATATTATGAAATAACGTTTATTATCTGAACTGTAATGTTAATTAATATTATGAAATAACGTTTATTATCTGAACTATAATGTTAATTGATATTATGAAATAACATTAAATAATAATATACCTTATTAAGGTATGTCGTAGAATTTTCAAGCCGGAACGGATGCGCTGCGCAACTGTTCCGTTCCTCAGCTGTGCAACCGTTCCATCTTAAAATTGCACCTGTTAAAAACCTTATACAAAAGCAATCCACCTTTTAATGGGTTTTAAATTAATTAATTTGATCGCCTCGTTGGTCGAGTGGCTAGTGTACACGCCTAAACGATCAACCGCAAGGTTCGAGTTCCATTCAAGACGAGGGCAGGCATTTGTGCGATGAACATTTTAATATGCATGCATTTCTGACTCTGGTTGTTTATTAAATTTATTCTGATATCTATTTAAGTATTTCTATGTTTTAGTATCGTCGACTAACACACATAACACAATCATATAATTAGCTTACTTTGTGCAATTTGTCCAAGGATATAATTTATTTATTAAATTTTACAAGGATTTTAATGGGTTTATATGTTCACGTGGGTAAACAAAATTATTAACGACCTCGTTAGTCGGAGGCCTAGTGTATATGGTCCTAAGTTCACCTTCCAACCGCGGGCTCGGGTTCGAATCCCGACGGGACGGGACGGGACGGGCAGGTATTTGTGTAATGAACATTTATATGTCTGTACTTCCAGATCTGGACGTTTATTAAATATATTTTGGTATCTATTTAAGTATTCCTATTTATTAGTATCGTTGACTAACATCATTAACACAAGCATATAATTTGTTTACTTTGGATTTATTTATTTATATTTGTGTAACTTGTATATGAATATTTATTTGCTATTTATTTATTACGGTTTGTAAAGTTGCTTCGTTATAAATGTAATAAATTAACAAATTATTCATTACGTGTATTAGGTCAATAAGTTTCACGCTATTCCTTTCTGAAGGGATTACTTATTCCAAACGGACGGTACGTGGTCGGCGGATATTACTTACCATCAAAATTATTTTGTCCATTTTCTTCTTCACCTATAATAAGTCCAAAATGTAGAGGTGCTGGTAATACACTCCTTAGATAGATTTAGATCTGACTAAACTGTAAACTTATATATTCTACATACAACACTAGATGAACCGGCAAATGTTATTTACATAAACTAGTTGAATAAAATGTAATTTACAATATATACCCGTGTTGGTCCGGGCTCCTTTGCAGATTAGACCATCTGCTTTCCTGCCAGGCAGCTCGTAAAAGGCAAGCATAGGCTTACCGTCACTAACACCGTGACAGCTTACTAGAGAGTAGAGTTTCCAGTGACTCGCCCTGATTGGTTCCACCGCCTTACGGCCTGGCCACGGGAAATTCGCTAAAGCGTCTGGCGAGACGGCAATTCGCGCGCCACGACCAGTAAGGAAGTCCCATAGTGAAATATCTTTTTATGGTATTGGAAGCCTAGAGACACCAAACGTCGTAATGGTGCGTTGCTAACCTGAGGCCTAGAACAAAAGTAAGTTTACTGGCTACATTACCCTCCAAACCGGAACACGTCAATGGCAAGCATCGACGTTATGGCGACAGGAATAGGTAAGGCAGATATACCACTCCTGGCGAGTCGCTGCAAGTGGTACCTAGTCAGATGTCGCGATGTTAGTGACAGTAAGCCTATGCTCGCTCGCATGCTATGCTATGAATTGGAGAATAATGTCTATGCAAGTAGAATTTCAAATGTAAAAATTGTTTTTGGCATTATTTACAGCAATAAAAATCTCAGTGTTCATTTTTCGCGGAGAAAACAACTAAATTCATTTAATCGATGTACTATTCGCCGCTCGATGCCGTGGCTTGCTCCGTACTGAGCCTTTACCATGAGTTTGTATAGATTACGTTCAGTAAGTTACGTGACGAAATCTATGACACTTTTGGTCTAAAAATGTGTTTCTCACAGTTACCAATAGGAGGCGCTGTTCAAAGTTTTCATACAAATAATTTACAGAGACAGTAGCGAGTATAGTAAACTTGACAGGCCGTAAACTCATGGTAAGGCCCCTGATTCATATGTTTGTTTAGCTCGCCCGCCTTGCCGAACGTCGCCAGTTGCCGCCGCGATTCGCTCGATACATTTCGCCGTTCGCTTCGCCGTTCGCCGCGGCCCGGGGCATGCTAAGAACATTGCCAGACATATTATGTTTCAGTCGCCAGACGCGCCGCCAGCCGCACCGCGCGAATATTAGCGAATTTCCCGTGGCCAGGCTGTTACCTATTTCTGCCACCATAACGTCCAATGCTTGCCGTTAACGTGTTCTGGTTCAGAGGGAAAGGTATCCGGTAAACTTACTTATGTTCGAAGCCAGAAATCCTTGATTCAAGTTGGCAACACACCATTACCACTGTCGGTGTCTCTAGGCGTCGTGGATTTGTTACCATCAGGTAATCCATCTGCTTGTTTGCCTTTCAATATCATAAAAAAATACATATACTTTGGAAATACAGATAAGTTAAATACACAGAATTGATAAGAATAACACTTAGTTTTCTGGTCTCTCACAAGTTGCCTGCTAAAAGTTACCTTAAAATCTACCTAAAATCAATGAGCGTAAAAGAAAATATTTGGTTGTTTTAACATTTTACCTTGGTTATTAAAATACCTATAGGTCTGGGTCCTGACCATGAGTTAACGGCTTGTCAAGTTTACTATAATCGTTACCCTCTCTGTAAATTACTTGTATGAAAACTTTAGGCAACGCCTCTAATAAAAAACATTCTTAGTTCAAAAGTGTCATAGATTTCGACACGTAACTTACCGAACGTAACCTGTACCAACTCATGGTAGAGGCTCTGTTTCTATATTTAGTCCTGTTATTATCGTAGTGAAAGTTACACGTGTTCCCGCTTGAAATAGTTTCGCGGATTGTGTTAAGGTCGCCGAACTCTGTATGTAGGGCAGACTGACGTCTGACGTCAACCATCTACGGGTACCTGCACATCTCGAACACTTAGCGCCGGAGCCCGCGGGAATAGACGCGGGAAATCAGGTTTTATTAATAGAAAAGTTTATTCGTTTCCTTGGGGAAAGATAAAGTAAATCTAAAGAAACTAGGTCAGGTATCTTGTAAATAGTTTAGTAAGAAATTTCATACTTAACAAATTCTATATTTTATTACATAACTATGTTGTTATATATATGAAAGATGTGATTAGGGTTATCCTCCACCAAGCGAAACGTTTTAAAGAATTAGGGGTTCAGATTGAGATTTAGCTTTAGTAAACTTTATGGTAACGAACTGTGGATGTAATAAAAACGATAATCCTATGTCCCTCCTTTCTTTCATTTTCTCAAAAAATAGTAACTAGGATAAAAAATAACTTCATTGCAATAAAAAATAACGTGAATAGTCGTAAAATGGGTTATTAGAATAATATAAACGCGTAGGTAACTAGGTGCACATTTTCTGCAAGAATGATATTTAATCTATATGAGGAAGTAATGTTTGTATTATCGTACGAAGAATTTTTTGGTGAAATAGGAAGGTATTATTTTCAATGAAGAGATCTCATGTTCTCCTGTTATAGAGCTTATTAAATACATATTGGGTTCTTAAACACTGTTGTCGCATTAAGCCTACACTAGCTGTTCGACACTCCGACGATATGTAAATCGAGGGAGTATCTGTTTAGTAAATACTCATCTGTTGGAAGCTACATTTAAGCAACTGACTTTCATTTTGTTCCAGATCCGTGGCCGATTTACTGAAGCAATGGCTGACTGTGGAAAAATTCAACAGACGTATAAATATTGAAGGTATCATTCGTTTGTTTTCCAATTATTTTTATTGTTTTTACAAATATGATTAAGTAAGGCGTAGAAATGTGACAACCTCCTTTTAGTGTGCTTGAATATGCATTAACTAGTCCTGATAAAAAGTTACGGACTTTAAATCTTTTAAACCAACAACCGGCATCCAAATCTCTTTTTGAATTTAGCTTAACTAAAAGTTTTATACGACAAAAAAAATTAACTGCAATATCGTTACAGTTTCGGTGACTAAAATCTTTACAATTACAGCAGTAGTTTAATTGATAGGTTCGCTCACTGTCGTTCTTGATGAAATTCGGTGGCAGAGTCCTGCACGACTCGCTAGGAGTGATACCGTAGATTTGACTTCATTTGCTGCAATCATTTCGTGTCCTAACAATCTCACCTCAACGCAATGATCACAGGCAGCCGATCTAAACTGAAAGTGTGTCTTAATGTCTAACCAACACAAGCTATGTAGATGATTAAACAAAACTTTGTTTAGGTACTTGTCAAAACGAAGTACACGTCTTTTATCTGAACACTTGCGCTTTTTTTTGACAGCGCCATGCCAGCTCGAGTGATGAGCGCGCGCGGGGCGGCGGGAGGGGCGGAGGTGAGCGTGGCAGACAGCCCGTTTGCCACTTTCGAGTCACTCACACAAGCCGCGGTCATAGCGGTCATGGGCATTGCCATCGTTGTCTCCAATCTCCTCATTATTGCCGCGTTTCTCAATTTTAAAGGTATACTCACTTTTACTCAATTTTAATTATATTTTTAGTTATTACACTTTTATTAGTATAGATGTTACTGTAAAAGCCCGAACCGTGGTAAATCCTAAGATTTTCTGGTAAAACCTAAGATTTACTAACTCTCAATGGTAAATGTCCGAACAGTTTTTTTTATTTCGAACTTTTACCACCATTTACTAGGCAAATCTTAGGATTTACCCCAAGTGCATGGTAAATGTTGATAAAGACATTTTTTCCTCTTATAATTTAGTATATATAATGCTAGGTTTTACCAGTGATGGATGGTAAATATTAGTTTTGGAAAAAAAAACAATGAGTAATTCTTAATCATTTATTTAAATTGCATATGTATTTATGAACCTTACATATGTATTTATGTGTATCATATGAATATATGAGAGTAACAATTATTAATTATTTCTATTATTAATCAGACAAATCCAATCCATACGATGCACCGAACACATTATGACATGTCTTTATCAACATTTACCTTGCCTATAAGGTAAATCCTAAGATTTACCTAGTGAATGGTGGTAAAGTTCGAAATAAAAAAACTATTCGGACTTTTACCGTTGAGAGTTGGTAAATCTTAGGTTTTACCGGAAAATCTTAGAATTTACTACAGTACGGGCTTTTACAGTAACATAGACATTTCTAAAAAGATAATAGTTGTTACTTGACAGTTTTATGTAATTTGAAATTCATATTTGTGTAATTAATAATTATTTTAATTAAAAATATTTTCCTACTTGGACTGTTCTAAATTCGTCCGGATTTTATCCATCACGAAATATTTGCTATTTGTGTCGTTATTATAACATGAATCATTTTCACATCTTATAAAAAAGGTAAGGTGGCTTTAGTGACAAAAAAAATTCAATGCAAAGTAGGTACACCTAAAATGTGAACTGACAATGTAAAGACAAAGGAAAATAATTTCAGGTTTATCCAACGAAGTCATCAACTACTACCTCTTATCACTTGCGGTGGCGGATTTACTATGCGGGTTGTTCGTAGTCCCCCTATCCGTGTACCCCGCCATAACGGGAAAGTGGATGTTTGGCGACTTGATGTGTCGCCTGGCCGGCTACGTGGAGGTCACTCTCTGGTCCGTCTCCGTCTATACCTTTATGTGGATCTCCGTAGACCGGTACCTAGCCGTCAGGAAACCTCTCCGATATGAGACGGTTAGTGCGACGGTAGATATCCCTTTTCTTATTATATTACCGTCTATGCACCCGACCCAATTATGGCGATTTGGTTCTATTGACGTAGGTATAAGGTTCAAAGTTTCTTAATATATAGCTTGATAGACCTAGTTTTTCGATATTGCATTAGAATATTTGAATTACTATTTTGTGCTACTAAACTAACGGCATGTGAATGAACCTTAGCAAGTTTTCATTATTGAATGCTGTTAACTCCTACTACACATGATAATACATTCACTTGGTTAAAGTCATTTCTTTGATATGGAAACTGCCGTTATACATTACATATTTCATCAGAAATGACAAAGAGAACATATCAAGAAAATATCAATTCAAAAATTGTATTAATTCATATTTCGGAAAATTCTATTTTATTTTCGAATTGGACCTACATGTAGTTTATAGAAAGGATAATTGGAATTCAATTTTTTTTTCAAAAATGTCATCAGAGCCAGAATGCCATAAGATCACTTTCACACATACGAACACGTCACATAATTTAGTTTAGTGCTTTACTTTTCAAATTATGCTAAGTGACATTTTTTATTGGTGTGAATATCACGCTATCACTAATACCATAACTAGATTGCCTGTGATTTAGTAATACTGCTGATATTAGATGTAAAATTAGCCTTTATTTTGCTAATTCCGCGTAAGCAGTGTAACAGTTGTGTCAAATAATCCTCCAAACGATACAGAATGTGACAACCCTAACAAGCGTTCTCTCCGTCCACCTCCGCGACCAGAACACCAATAATTTGTTTAATTATTATTTTACTAATTATTAAATTGTTAATTACTTATTTATTTAGTAATTTAATTATTCGTGTTCTGATCGCGGTGGTTGGCAGTGAGAACGTTAGTTAGGGTTGTCACATTCTGTGTCGTTTGGAGGATTATTTGACACAACTGTTACACTGCTTACGCGGAATTAGCAAAATAAAGGCTTATTTTACATCTGTTACAATGGATTTCTGCAAAGTAACGCCTGATTCAATATAATATTGCTGATATGTTATTTTCAGCAATTAGACGTATATCCCCAGAATTACTAAATCATGGGGTCAAGCTTACCTCTATACCGCACAGTCTATATAATATGTTTTAGTGACTGAATTTAAGCCATTGTTTTAAACTTAGAAAATACCTCTAGTAGCTGTCGAATTGTTAGCGTAAACTGTATCGACATCGACAAAGTTCGGGTTTGATCGGGGGCGATAGTCTGTGAGCATAGAAGTAATAGATGGTTTGGGTCTAGACGCTTATGAAATTATATTCAATATTTACTTATAACTTATGTATGATGACTAGCATCCATTTCACAAACAAATAATTAGCTAATTTTGAAGTTAGATATTGATTATTGACCGTATCGATAGTGCTACTTTACCTGATCTCACTCTCGTCCGTAATCAGAGACGCCTATTATCTTTTCATCAGACATCAAGTTTTGTTTTTCCATACAAAATTGTGGCTTGATGAAAGATTAAATGATATTAGAAGTCCGAATGTCTGTAGCCTCTCTAGTTTTTAGTGCAGTAAGCATTGCAAATATCTAACCCCTAGCGATACTTTTAAAGTACTGTAAGGCGAATGCAAAGTCTGGTACAGTTACCAGACTTTGCATGAATGACTAAACATACTTATTTAACAAGATAATTCGAAAGGCAAAGAACTAAAACTATTTCCATAGAGAGCCGTTTCTTGTACAATGTAGTATTCAGATCGTCTTCAAGGAGAAAGTAAGCTCAGCTTAAAACCTCGTTTTTATTTTCCATGACGGGAGCTGGCGTGCATTGTAGTTCTACCTATTTAAGTCGGATTAAAAATTTCAATTTTAATTAAAGACACATTCACATTTAGAAACTTTTTTTTATCACATAGATAAAAATGCGAAACGGGGATTTCGCTTTGCGTACATAGTACATCATCATCAGCCGGAGGACGTCCACTGCTGGACATAGGCCTCTCCCAAAGAGCGCCACAAGTCACGGTCACCGGCCGCTTGTATCCAGCGACTCCCCGCAACTTTGACCAGATCATCAGTCCACCGAGTGGGAGGTCATCCAACACTACGTCCTCCGGTGCGGGGCCGTCACTCGAGAACCTTTCTTCCCCAGCGGTTATCGGTTCTGCGAGCAATGTGGCCTGTCCATTGCCACTTGAACTTGCTAACTCTCTGAACTATGTCGGTTACTCTCGTTCTCTTGCGGATCACCGAATTACGGATCATATCTCTCAGAGAAACACCTAGCATAGCTCTCTCCATGGCACGCTGAGTGACTCTGAGCTTATTTAAGAGGCCCACATTTAACGGCCAAGTCTTAGTTCCATATGTCATCACTGGTAACGCATTACGTCTGAACGGAGGGACCAATTTTGCTAATTCTTTTTTGTTGTGTTGGTGATTATCTAGTGAAGATCCTTATTAAATGAAAAACCGAGAAAATGGCAGGGAAAATAGCAAAAACTATGCTTTAATCCGAACAAACTGTTAGTAGTTATTAATGTCAAGCGATACAAAGTTC
>NJDD01006436.1:47483-70041 GCA_002245505.1 Calephelis nemesis | reverse complement strand
AGGTAATTAACAATAATGTGCAGGATGTAAGTCCGGGTTTCCTGTGTAGAATAGACTATCTTCCTTTCTGCCAGATAGCCTATGACAGGCAAGCAAATGGTAAAAGTGTTGCTATTAACGAGATCTACCAGGTCTGGGTAGAGATACAAAGCCTATTCTTATTCCTGCTGCCATAATGACAGTGTCATGTTCCGGTCCAGAAATTAGTATCGTGTATCTTCTCGTTGCCGCCAAACCTCACTACATGAGCTTGAGTAATGAGGCCACCGCTTTACCCAAGACCCTGGCATGACTTATTGACGACTTACGACTATTTATAATTGAACCACGATTTTGGTAAATTTGAAGCAAACTTTCTTTTTGACTAATGGCAAATGCTAACGCGAATGCTAAAACCTTTAATGATAAAGAAAGAAATAATATATGATAAAGAAAGAAAGATAGAAAGCAATTCCGTCGCGTTTCTGTCTGCCAAAAACATTAGGCCTTTTGCCTATCTTCACTCACCGCCAGGAGCCTTGTTGGTAATAATATGGCAATTTTAAATTAGGAAGAACACGAATGCAGCCACAACATGTCCAAGGATCTACATATACGATTTTGCGTTTTTTTCTGCACAAAGTATTTAAAAATAAGAGTACATTTTGTAAAACCGGTATTAAAAAGAAAGATATAGCACGGAGGACCCCGATCTACTCGGGGTCACACAAAAAATATTACTTAGATGTCTTCCACTATACAGAACCCTACAAGTTATCATCTGAAAGGAGGCTATAGCTTTCTATTGCTAGGTACTTACTGTGTACTTAATATAAACCTCAAGAGCTTCGATATATGTTCACTCCCCTTAGGATTCATGTACTGCTAATCTGACAGTTAACTTTTCTCATTCTAGTAGACAGCAAGTATATTGAGTTCCCTATAGTAGTACCTCGTAGCTAGCTACCAGTAAAGTTAACATTTTTATATAATATGCATGAAATCACTGAACAGAATTAGGTTTTACTTAAAATAAAATTTAAAGTACTTAGATCAAAATTTTAGTTAACAAATTGTTCCAACAATATGTTGATTAAAATGAATTCTAGATTCGTTTTCATCAAGGTAATAATATACTTAGCTCATACTGAAAGTACCTGGGTTCTGATAAATAAGACTAGATAAGATGTTAAGATAAATTTATTACTCTTCAAAGTAAAAACCCTTACTATTTACATATTTTTCCATTTGTTGGAACCACGGCGTGAAGCAGTGGATCGAGTCTTTAATAGGGACCTCTTGAACGGCTTCTTGGAATGCATTCAACGCCGCCTTTGATCTTGAAAATAAAAACCTTTAAGAGTGTCTTTTATTCTCGGGAAGAACAGCAAAAACAAAATTGTGAAGAACAAGTCGAAACGTAGAAGGTCCAAACTGTACAGGGGATGCGTTAATAGATCCATAATCGAAGCCTTCAAATACGCATTCGATCTCTTAGGGCAATGTGCGGACGCGTTATAGTGGTAAAGGATGGCATGACTGCGTAGACGCTTTACGCGTCATTTTTCAAGACACCCGGCAAGCCATGGCTTATACACCAATCTGCAATGACTGTTTCATAATGTCCATTTTCCTAAATAAAGTGAAAATATTTTTTTGCTCATTTGCCAGTGCTCTGACTCTTCTTGACTTTTGCTGGCAACTCTTCAAAATGAAAGACCTATAAAATTACTGGTATTTTCTTTCCAGTTAAACAAAACACCCAGATTTCGTCACCTCTTACAATCTTATAGACAACCAATGACTCTCCTCCATTAAACATTTCTATAGTTTTTCGGCACTACTCTACACATAGTCAATTTTGATATTTGGTTTAATTATGCGGTATCCATCGAGTGCAAAGCTTCCGAACTTTCAGTTTCTCATTCAAATTTTTTTGTACTTGACTCACTCCAGTGTTTAACTCGGCACGAATTTGCTGACAAGTATTTTTTTGTCAGTCATAATTAGTTGGACTTTCACGTCTATCGTCATGGAGATGATCTCGTCTACGTCTAATATCCCCAAACTGAATAAAACAAATGAGTATCCAACATTAAGAAATAATATGCTCCTAGAGAGTTCCATTTTCAAATTCCGTTACTGCTTCTAATATTTAATTTATTGCTAGTGACCAGTTCCAGAAACTTTTAGCATGCCCCACTTATCAACAATGCATTTGTTGTAAATATGAAATATACCTGTATCATTTAACAATTGTTCCAAATTGGGTTTTTGGGGATTTTATATTGTTTTTTGGTATGACGAAAAAAAAGTCTTATGAAACGCATGTTAACTTTACTGCTCGCGATAAGAGTTTTAAAAAATAAAAATAATTACGGTTAGTTTATCATTTTTGAATTTAAAATTGGGATATCATATAATGTAAAATTAAAAACTATTTGTAATTGGCAACCAAATTAAATTTTACTTTAAACGTTTCATGAAATGCATTTGCTTGTAAAGTTACGAAAGCTATTAAACTGTATTTAAAAATTCGAATTGAATTTGTGCAATATTGATAAAAGTAAAACATTTTAGCTACCGCTTAAAATAATCCGCTGAGCTCGGATTTCATAAATACAAAGCCTCCGCTGCAGAGCGCCGAGCGAGTGCTCCAGATACTTTTATGGAGCTTGGTAATTAACAAAGTATTAAACTCGGTCAACGAACTGTAAAATAAAAGGAAGCCATATTTTTACTGTTCGGTGAATGAATTCCGTCCATGCAAAAGCGAAATGTAAAATAATTTAGGCTAGAAAAGGTAAATTTATTAGGTCAAGAGTTTTTCAATTTGGTAGAATACCATACAGTACTACCTTCCAATGACCTGACTATGTTTTAAATTATTTTACATGCCACTTGTTTTTTCATGTAGTTATATAAATGTCTAGTACGTGTTTCCATCGAAAGAAAAAAAACATAGCGAAACTTTTAATACCATCCCATTAAATACGTGTGTTTGAACAAAATTAATTTCTTAACATAATTTCTGTTAAACAAAACCAATTTGACTGAATTGAATTAAAAAAATTAAACACTTTTTTTACAAGCTTATGTATTATTATAGCTATTTTTAATAAGACAAAAAGCTTTCGTGAGTAGAACGTATACGTACAAAAAAAAAAGTTAAATTAGTTTTTGAATACTTTCTATACAAGTTTTTGGATACTAATTAAACACACGTATTTTAATACCGGTAATCTGATTTTTTCATTATAATAATATATTATCTGCTGCGAATTGAAAACAAAAGCTATGTTATTTAACGGTAGAGATTGACTAACTTCAAAACTGAACGGCCTCTATTGAGTACACATAAACATAAATATAATATGTAGGTACTTGACCGACTCGAATGGCAATTTTCATTAGATACTCGTATATGCAAATTGTCTTGACTTTGACCTTATAACGATAGGCATAAACTCAATTGTTATTTTAAACAAGCATTCTAATTTGAACTTGGTGATCTCTAACGCATTTTTGGTATTACTTTCGATGGGTACACGTATTTATGTTTTTGTTTAATGAAATAATATCCGATTCGAATGATTAGGTACAAACGCGCACGAGAAGCCAATGCTGGATGGTGTTCACCTGGATCTCCGCGGCTATGCTCTGCTGTCCCCCTTTGCTTGGCTACAAGAAGGAAGCAAACTTCGACAAGGAGACGTTTATTTGTATGCTCGACTGGGGCACGACTTACGCTTACACTGCCACCCTCGGTATCCTCGTGTTGGGGCCGAGCGTCATATCAATCGTTTATAATTATTTCTATATATTTTCAATGAAAAGAAAACTGAACAGCGGGGCGCCGATCCACGACAAGGAATACGCGACGGCGCTGGCAGAAAATCTCGCTAATCCAAGTCATTGGATGAGTTTTATAATGGTGTCCGCGTTTTGGTTGAGCTGGGCTCCTTACGCCGGTGTGAGGTTGTACGAGTATTTCACAGACCAGGAGCTCAAGATCCCCATGTTGCACTTCGGTGTGGTCTGGCTGGGCATATTGAATTCGTTCTGGAAAATTGTCATATTAATATCCCTGAGTCCACAGTTCCGACTTGCGTTAAGGATTCTCTGCCTGACCGCGTGCTGCCGTACTAAAGGTCGCCTGCAAGCAGAGCTGATCGGCATGGACAACGACGACTAATGGTCTGTGATGAATACATGGTGTGAGTGATGTTACAGATTTGATTGTGAATTGTATACTAGTATAAACATGCTCAATGTTAGTTCTGAAAAGCTATGACGCACGAGTGAGTAACGTATAGAAAGCAATATGAAATGTTATTTGCAATAAAATATTTCAAGTGGCAACTGCGGATCCATACACGCAGGGCGCCGCATGCTGGGTCCGTTTACCTCTTTCAAAGGCATCGCAGAGTGAGATGAATACGAAAAATTCATCTTGTTCTGCAATGGACTTTTGACTTAAAGGAGATGAACAAACAACTGCATTCGAAGCCTCGCATGTGTGAACGCGCGGTAATGGTACTGAGAACATTCAACAGAATTCTATTGTTTCTTTGCATTATGCATTAGCTTTCAATTGAAGTTGTTGAATAGTTGTAGTTGTTAAAGGCCTTAGATATGGCTGTACCACTCAAATAAAGAAGTAAAATGATCATTGTATATTATTAGATAAAACATACGATTTCTACCGACGTAGTAATTTTATTTCAAAGTTGGGAGAGTTATTGTAAACTTAAATTTGGTATGTGTCAACAATCTACGGTACGTGTGTTTTCTTTTCGATGGCTTAAACCCAAAATTAATTAAGCGACAAAAAGTGTTACAACTCTGTCTTTTGTAGATTAGTCCGTTTTGCGTTCCAAATGGTTTAGAAATATTTTCTTACGATGTATGTTTTAACAAATTATTTTTATTACAATCATGTGTCGTAAAAATTACACTATATAATTTATTGTTTTTGATCGATTTTGGCTTTTGGACATTTTTAAACTAAAAATAATCAATGTTTATCTTCAATGACAATATTTTTGAACTTAAATAATCCATGTTTTATGTTCAATATAAAAAAAAAAAAAAATCAACAAAAAATATAGTTTGTGCAAAATTTCTCTTCAGTTGATTAGAATACTACCTTTGAGGTGAAAGAAGAAATCGTATTGTTTGAAATAAATTTATCTATACGAGTCGCTTAGAAATTATATGTACAGTTAAGACTTAGAAAAAATATATTTACTTGCATTTACTACTAAATTATAACTTGTCTTCTTAATAATGTTACATTAATAGGCTATAGTATTAAATTGAAACTAATAGATATATTTTACCTAAATACGTATATATTCTGTAAAAGCTAATGCATAATTTTTGAAGAAATAAAAAAACCTAAAACAACAATAATCACTATTGAAAGTCATTCCTTTAGGTAAGGTAGCCGTTAAAGAATATAAATAGATTCTATTTACACTTGTTTAAAATGTTCGGTAGATATTATATTCTGTGTAATTAAACTCTGTAAATATTACAAAATTTGTGTATAGCTGTGATTGGTTGTATGTTATTTTTATTACGCCTTTTTTTAAAATTAGATCGGACACGTCACCGAGCGATATTTTTTTTCTTTATCGCATTTTATCTAGTATTTCACATGTTATACCTACATGAATCAAAAATGTTTTAACGAATTTTACAGCGAAAAAGAAAACAGGAAGACTAAATCTGGCACTGTTGAAATCAAAAATAGAAAGCAGAGAAAGATATTATTTTATATGATAAATGCGTTTTATTGTTATTCCAAATTTATAAAAAATGTAAATTCCAACATTTTTGTATGGTTTGGAGCTCTGATGTGTCCTATATTTATTTTAGTGTAGTTTAAAGTTTACATAATCATTAATTCTGACAATAATTTAACTTCACAGTCACATGCAATAATGTTCATATCAATTGCGAGGTACAGTCTACACAATAAGTTGGTTTACATGGGTACGCGTTTCTCCTTTTTTAGGTTTTAATTTCTTGTTAAATTTGCCTGTCCATTTACCTAAATTTACAAAATTTTTTTTCGATGCGAAGAAGAAAAATGGATATACAGACTGACAGAATATTGCATTTATAGCATAAACTATCTTTATATTTATGTTTCATTTTGCATTAAACATAAATAAGATTTCCTGTTACTTTTCCAAGTAAACTATCTTATTGAAAATACTGTATTCGCGTTGACTGAAGAATGTGTAATTTGGGTAATGATTTTTTTTAATTAAAATATAAAATTAATTTTAAGGCTTTCTGTAATTGTAATAAATTTAATTGTTTGTTATTTCCGTGATGTTCATTGTTTATAATTCCACTTATAATAAGATCGAAAAAATTCGAAAGTACGTTGTCAAAACTATAAACTACATCATGAATTGTTTTATTTAATGAATGAAATTGGTAAACCTGTTTTAAAACTTTAGTTTTTTTCAAGTAAACATACACATTTAAAAACAGAAATATTTTGTAAACTTTTTAATATAAATAAAAAAAGGAGATTTTAAAAACTATTTTTTTCGTTGCGTGGATATTTGTTGTAAATTCAAACTCCTGAAACTAATTAAAACTTTTTGATTGTTCTACAGTTTGTTATTTGCAGACAATAATTGTATTGTTATTATTTATTGAATTCTGTAAGTATATATAAGACAGTCGTATATAAATGAGAAATTATATGCCTTAATTATGGCAACTTTTATTGTGATATCGATGAGCATAACAACAATACCCACACTGATGCCTGACAAAAAGTGTTCTAATGTAACAAAGGTTCACATATTCGTAGATTTAATTATTTATAAACATATATGTTTAATTAGCTTACACTCACGAACTATAAATTATATTTTATAAGAGATTACCATTTTAGAAATAAGTATTTGTTATACCTCCCACATTATATTAAATATGTTTTTTAAAGTGAGTATATGATACGCTGTTTCGTCCTCTTGACAAAGTTGATTTTGTGCTGGAACCTTGTTATCTCATAACGGGTAACAAAAATAATATACTTATCCAATATCCACTATATGTCAACGCCAAAACTAATTAATAGAGAGAACTTATAAAAATATCCCCATCCTAAATCCTGTGCCAGTTTAATAAAAACTTAAAGTCTTCGGACCAGGTATTGAAATATATCATTTATACTTTGATTATATTTCTATAAATTTTAAAGAAAGAACACCGCAGACAGAATTTGAACCTAAACCTTTCACCTCAAGCTGAAATATATTATACTATTAACTCGTATGTATAATAAAAACGATGAGTCTTTGAATTCTTGCTGAATAAAGAAGCTAAACATTTCTGAAACGCGCATTTGTAAGGTAACAAAAGATGGCCGTCGAAGAAAATGAGGTCGACTTTTAATTTTGCCCGAGACCCAAGAAAGCCCAGACTTCATTAGATTAGAATACTTAAAGCCTAACAGCGTATACATTCAACACAGGTGGACACGAGGGGTAACATTAAATTTTCGGTCAGGTAACCAATCTGATTGCAAGTTGTAACAAACTAAGGGTTTCAGTTTAAAATGTACTGATTTAATGTGACGGATGCTTTAATTTTGTCAGGATCGAAAGTTTTGGCACTGGATACTCTCTACCTACCCTATAAATAAGAAACTTGGCATCAAGATATGTATGCATGTATGTACTGCTTCTATCAACAAGTACAACTGGTTACGGGTAGCAAAAATCAATATCATTCTATATTAGGTAAATGTTAAATTTTGGTTTATTTGGTTAAGCTTATTGTAAAGTCGTACTTTAGCCTGAAGTTGTATAAAGCTCGCAGTTAACACACGTTAGCCATTTAAAAAAAAAAGACGTTTTATGTATAAAATGGCATGCAGCTCTTTTAATGGTAAGAGATATATATAAACACTATAGCTGTTATTGGTGTCACTATAAGGCAGGCTATTGGTTACATGTGTAAGTCTTAGAATCGAAATGGTCAGAAAGGGCGATTAGAACCAATCAATAGTCTACATACAAAACAGGACTATATATTATATAGATGTTACTGGATTCGCATTGTTGTTGCCCATTTCCCCGATACAGTAACATAATACTAGAATCATTTACCGATATTCGAGTTCCCTTCAATCGTAAATGTATTTTGTGCTGGAAACCGATATTTGCGTTCGTCTTGATCCCTCAGTTACGATTGAACGGTTTGTTACGGTTGAATTATTTCTATTTAAAGGGAAAAGTTTTTTAAATCATACTTATTGTGAAAGGATATTGTGTGGTGAGTTTCGCTGTACTCTTACACAAAACCAGCTTATCTTAAACTAGCAGCCCACCCCGTCTTCGCACTGTTATGAAATATACACATATACCTTCCTCTCTAATCACTTTATCTATTAAAAAAACGCATCAAAATCCGTTGCGTAGTTTTAAAGATTTAAGCATCCAAAGGGACAGAGGGACAGAGAAAGCGACTTTGTTTTATACTATGTAGTGATTATTTTTTCTTGTTTACTATTTCATGGTAGAGTGCTGTGCAGGTATTTACCCGAATAAGGATCCAACGCTTTATCTATTCCTGCCGCTACAATGACTATGGTTTCTGTAGATCAAGGCTGTCTCTTGCCATCCGGATATCCACATGGCTCGAGTGCTTGTTCGTTCTTTGATGTTATAATAAAAAATATTTAGTGATAGTACAAATTTCTTAATATTAGTCTTTACAGAAAGTATAATTATAATCATGTAAGGAAGGCTATCATAAAATTTCAGAATATTTGAAAGTCGGACGTATTTGAGAACTCGCGCTATAATTTGTAAAACTTTATATGTAGGATGTATGTATGTAAAATTGTACTCTAATGTTTATGTTTTTGTACTTTGTAATGTTAATAATAATTTTGATTGCACGCTAACATTCTTTAGCCAGTTCTTCTCAAAGTGTACTCATGATTTCAATCCGGTGGTAGTTTTAAAAATATTAACACAATAAGTACCACTTGTATAGTCCACGTAAATTAAGTCCTTTCCTCATTCTCATCATATTTGTATCTTAATACCGGTACTGATTGTTTGCATTTCATAAAAATACATCACTTAAATAAAGTAGGATCTAGACAAACGCGATCAATATGTGATAGTTGTTACTTGCTGCTTTATTTAGGGCAATTGTGTTGACAGTCTACAAACCATTTGTTCCTGTTGATCTAGCAACAGACATATTTCAGTAATGTTGTCAAAATTTTCTTTAGGAAATAAGTTTCGTTTGTTAATATTCAAGTCAAAACTCAATTTGTTGAAAAAGTTGTGTTGTTAATATCTTTACGGTAAATATTAAAATATTGCAAGGTTCAAAACGAGCTCGGTTGAAGCAAAATTGTAGAATAATATTAATACTTATTGAATACTTCAATCGTAAATTCTGAATTGTCCGCTTCTGGTTTTTCCAATATTATTATCTAATTTGTATCCTCAAATTAATAATACAGTAACTGATACGTGAATACAAAATTATTACCAGACACTACGACACAGACGGCTCCGTAGACGTCTACAGTTAATGCTGGCTACGTCGGCTGTAAACGTCTACGAAGTTAAATTGTTCAAACTTTATGCATTTAACTCCATACGTTAATATATAGATAGACAAAACTTGGCTGTAATTAATCATTACTTCTGTAAGGTTAAGTTTTAATACTATTACTCTAAGTAAAAATTGTCTCATTTGATTTTAAAACGTAGTAAATTCCTCTCTGTGATCGCCTCTGTAGTCTAGCGGTCCTATGTAGTATTTGACTCCATGAGGTCTGGGGATCGATCCTCTGATGAGACAACAAAAAAATGTGTGTTTCCACTTTTATAATTAAAACAACGTTACACGAGATTGGATATATTTTATGTCATTGGATATAATATAAAGTTATGGGTTTCTCATCTATCACTTTGTAGAACCTTTTCTCGGACTAGTAGTGGGTGCCCTGGCCCTGCCTATCTCTTTTGGGATCTAGGCGTAATAATACTTTTCATAATTAATTAAAACAAAACTGCAACTTATATAGACATTAATTTCTTTGATGTACCGGGTTAATGAATTAAACGGCTTGCAAGAAGTAGACAATATAATAATAACAATATCAGCCATATCCATAAGTATACTTATACAGTGAGATACTTCATATTTATTCGTTCAGTCAATTTCTTTGGTTCCACCAAATATTTTGTTGTTGCTGAAAGTAAAGGTCGTTTTAATTAAATAATACATTCTAAGTAACCTTTATTGACACAACTGATGTCAACTAATGAACGGGAAAAAGCAAAACATCAATAACAAAAGCCTCGGCGCTGTTCATTCTTTAATTACATTAATTTATACAGCTTATTGGTACAAGTTACTTTTTATAATTTGTCTTCCGTGGTGTGAGGTTAAATATTTCTTACCACGTTTAATTTCGACCTAATATTTGTATTTAATCAAAATTTAGGAAGAAAAATTTCAACGCTTAAGTGAAAAAAAAATCCCAAAGAGGGCTTATTTTGATTACACAAAGTTTTGTAATGATTTTGAACAGAATCAATGTGGTAAACATAAACATTTATTACTATTTTTTACAAATTTGTTGAAATATGTTTAGGTTTTGTAATATTTGACATAAGTACTTAATGAAAAAATATACCAAGTACAAATGCCATATATAAAGCTACGTTTGTTATTAGACTAAATTTGTACTACCTGAAATAGATAGTATTAGCTGTACCTCACTTTGTAGTGGAAAAATTAAGGCTTGTTTTTCTGATTTCCTGAATTTCAAATATAATATTGAAACAAATAAGATCAATTGCTGTTCGAACCATGCTCGAGTTTTACGCCAAGCAACACATTTGGTGATTCATTATGTAAGATAGTCCATTTTGTGATAGAATTTTTTGATCTTTTTAAATAGTTGTCTAAAAGAAGACCATTTGACTTTAGATTCAAAGACTTAAATTACCGACAACAGTAAGTGACTAAGCTGTGGGAAGCGCCCGTTTGTGGCTGAAGAGCTCTTTGGTAAGCTCAGAATATCTTAAAAGTCTCGATAGTCGTGAAGCCAGAAGAAATACTCTCTTAAAAATTTTGCAATTCTTATCACTCATACAAAAAAGTAAATCGAAATTAGAATTTGAACACTAAAATTTTAAGACAGTACCACCGCGAATACTGACCGCGAATACTGTAAATTTGCCTGCCTTTGCCATAAAATACAATCTTAAGCACGTGGCTTTGCACGTGCTAAACGTAACGCCTGCAATTTTATTTTAATTGAGACTGTTTACTCTTTCTTCTATTTGACTGATTTTAATATGAAGTTTAAGCAAAACTTTTGAGTGTGGGATAAATTGGGGTAATTATCTTTTGGTACGTATAAGACTTACAAATGCGCGTTTGACTATTTAGTTTTGAGTTTTACTATTGTATGTGTACCAAAATTAAACAATTTAAATGGATTCATAGTAAACGTAAACATTTTAGAGTATATATACAAGCCTATTTCCAATGTACTATCAATCTAGCAGGGTTTTTTTGACGGGTGCTTTGCTTATTGTTACAAAATTCATTTTTGATGCGGTAAAAAGCAAAATTTTTGAAAGCGTTTAAATAAACGTAAACGATGCAATTACGTATTAATTAAATTTAATAAAAACAACAAATGGTTTTACGATAAGAGAAAGCATTGTAAAGAAAAGAGTAAGATTAATTTCGTTTTAGAAGAAGATTAAGGTATAATTTATTGAGAAAGCATCATCAGGGCTTGTATAGCGAAACCGGTTGGCTAAATTATAAAAATAAAAAATAATAAAATATATTGAGGAAAGTACAAGTGTTTCTAAATAAATTACATCAAGAATGGAATTCCACCAAGCTCCGACGATAAGAAGTATAGAATCTAAGATTAAGGTAACCTACACTTTTGAGTAATCCTCATCGAATTCAACATTCCATTCACCTGAACCCTAATGTAAGATGATAATCTTTTGACGCTCTAATTATTTTGAAGCTGTGGTATGGATTTTCTCTTATCAGAACTAGGTTTTGATTTTCTAATTCGCAGAATAGTCGAATTCATTTATTAGTTTCCTAAACCTGTTTTGTATTTGAACATTTAAGAACAAACTGAAAATTATGTGGGAGATATAACACGTATATTGTATTAATAACAACACAATAGCTATGTTAATAGATATAGTAACAAATGAGCATATTAGTTGTAACAATCATTGTTTAATGTGTGAAACGACTTTTATTAAGTATCATTTTTAGCATGAGGATCTTTTTTATTATAAGGGCTACATAATTAAATAAGTCGCCAATGTTTTTACTATTCGTTTTTTACTCGTAAGCTGGTTAAATAATGTATTTTCATCATTATTACATTTATAAAATCTATATTTGATTGTAATATTTTATATTATGTTGGGGTGAAAACTGAATGTTGTTTGCTTCAACTATTTTGTGTAACAATTTCTAGGAAAATGTAAAAAATAGGAATTCACGACATTCAACCTTTTTTTTGTTGTTAATAAACCCTATATTTAATAAACACAATTTTAATTTTAAGGTTTTAATTTTTTTTTTAATTTTTAATTTTATCTCTCGAAAAGTGAAAATTTCAACAAAACTGCTACAATGATTTCCTATGACATGATACTTTTACATTAACAGAAAAGTCGGATATACAAACTGAAAAAATTAAATTTGATATGAGAACATCCCTGTCATTTTACCATTCATTTGAGTCCTACCCATAAAATTAATCTTTTAAGTTATTATATGTCGCTGTATGCTGTATGGCTGTTGTATGTTATACACATTTAATATAGTTTTATAGATATCAACTTGCTCACGTTCATTAAAAATAACATGGAACTAAAAAGTTATATGAGCTATAACTATATAGTAAAAATTAATGCAGCTAAATATTTGGCTATTTCCAATCATCGTATTATACCAAACATTCCTTTTATTTTACCTTTTTGTGTGTGTTATTTTTATTTTTAATGGCTCTCAATTTTATACTACCCAAACCACTATATTTAATCAAAATGTTGTTTGTGTAGAGTTCGGTATTTTTTTTGGAATTTAGACCCTCTGATCACTTGGCGCTCATGACTAACGATGAACCTAAGCTATAGGTTCGATTACCGACAAGGTCAGATATGCGCTCAAGGAATCTTGAATATTTGAATTGGAGGATGTCAAAATTCTCAAATATACACATTCATTACCATATTTCATACACATTCCTTAAATCCGTGTTAGCTTAATCTTAGATTAAATCGTGTAAATCGTTGTGACATCATATCTAAGGAAGAAGTAAGTTTCAAAAGTGTATACATTAGTTACTTTAATAATCCAATGATAACACTACAATTTTAAACGCCTACAACCGAAGCAAACAAACGATATCTCAGCTCTTTTTGGCTTTATGGATAATATATACCATCCTTCTAGGTTGTGATAAACAGCGATTTCTTCGCTTTATTATGAAGGCTCGTGATTATTCCTTCTTTTAAAAGCTGGACTATAATGTAGCAATTAGTGATTAAGTTCTAAGTTTAGTTAACAAGTTTTTTTTATTTGTCGTTCTTAGGTTTCCATGTTTGGACTACTCTTGTACTCAATTTACTATTACAGAAATTTTGGCTACCGCAATATATTATGACTAATTATACTAAGTATAAAAATGTACATTTTTTGATGTAATATCTCACTTACAGAAGCAAAGAAGTTAAATAATAATAGTGTTTACTGGACGTTGGATTTTATAAATTAGTTTTAGTTAAGTTTAGTTAACAAGTATTTTTTTTTATTTGTCGTTCTTAGGTTTCCATTTTTTGACTACACTTGTACTAAATTCACTATTACAGAAATTTTGGTTACCGCAATATATTATGACTAATTATACTAAGTATAAAAATGTACATTTTTTTTTGTAATATCTCACTTACAGAAGCAAAGAAGTTAAATAATAATAGTGTTTACTGGACGTTGGATTTTATAAATTAGTTTTAGTTAAGTTTAGTTAACAAGTATTTTTTTTTATTTGTCGTTCTTAGGTTTCCATTTTTGGACTACACTTGTACTAAATTCACTATTACAGAAATTTTGGCTACCGCAATATATTATGACTAATTATACTAAGTATAAAAATGTACATTTTTTTATGTAATATCTCACTTACAGAAGCAAAGAAGTTAAATAATAATAGTGTTTACTGGACGTTGGATTTTATAAATTAGTTTTAGTTAAGTTTAGTTAACAAGTATTTTTTTTATTTGTCGTTCTTAGGTTTCCATTTTTGGACTACACTTGTACTCAATTCACTATTACAGAAATTTTGGCTACCGCAATATATTATGACTAATTATACTAAGTATAAAAATGTACATTTTTTGATGTAATATCTCACTTACAGAAGCAAAGACGCTAAATGATAATAGTTTTAACTGGACGTTGGATTTTATAAATTAGTTTTATTTTGCAAATCATGAAATTTAAACGTGTAGAAAAACATAAATAAAACCATTTCACCGTATTATTGTAACCAATGATACGTCCTACTGTTAGTGTTAAGAGGTATTTAAAACGATTTTTCAAAGTTTAATGTTATTACGATAATTCGAACTTATGTAATGATGAAATTATACAATCAGGATATTCGTTCGCGTTTTTGTCCATTTTTAACATAAATGAAAAAAGTACGGAAAATTTAACATTATAGCAAGTACAGTGCTAATTAAAAATTTTAAGCTTTAAAAAACTATAAACAACGTATTACATTCTATTTCACCCCAACCAAATTTAACTTAGTCAATTTTGTCGCTAGCTTATAGAAAAAAAACTGTAGATATTTTAGCAATTACTTTAATGTTACCTGTGTTAAGGATTTTATTGTATATAAACTTATTGATGGCGTTTATATTAAACGTTTTATGTATATTTACGGACTGCAGCAATTTTTTATCGTAGATAAGTTTTTATTGTTATTCGTTCCTGAATAAGAGCCATGTAAAAAAAAAAACGACTTAAAACTATTGTTTTTACACTTACTTATATGGATGGAGGTAAGTGTAGAAAATGTTGTCTCTGTTTTTTTTTTGTGTAGACATTATGTTTGGCATTTCTTGATATGAAATGTCCGTCTTTGTACATGAATCCACAAGTCGCTACCAAAAGAAAACTGAATAGCTCGATACATTATATTTCATAAATAAAATCGATAATTATAACGTTTTTGAAATAAGTTTTAACAGTACAATTTTAATAAATGATTAGGCAACAAGTTTTCGAAGTATATATACTTACTTAATCTTGAACTAGATGTTTTTATTTAATTTTTGTTTAAAGTATGCACATCTGACACATTTTTTAAAGAAGACGTCGCATATTTTAGTTGTTAATACTGTTTTGCTAAATTAAGAGATTTCGACTCTAGTTTGGAAAGTTTAGTAGTAGAGACATGACAGTGGCGAACACGGATGGCATGAATTAGCATCTAACAAGAAACCACTACCAAATGAATTCGAATACTTTTTAAAATCTAAAAACGACAGCTATATTAATTTTTCTAATTCTTTATAAATATTTTCACACATGTACACATAAGTGTTTCTATTAAAAATGTACGATGATGCCGTCTGTTCATAATAAAACATGCGATGTCAAAACTATTTGTGTCTTTAAAACATGACAATACCTAGTTTTTTATGGTTCCCTTTTTACAAGAATTCTGACATATCGGAGACTTGGGACATTGTCATATAGATCTGTCATATAGATCATATGTCATCATATTTCAGTCTACTTATGTATCCTTTGGTTGTGTCCTGAGTTCTTACAGAGATGACTACTAGGTGACTAGATTACTAGGTGGTAGAGTTTCGCTGCGACTCGCCCGGATTGGTACCACCGCCTTACCTATTCCTGTCGCCATAACATCATGACGTGTTCCGGTTCGGAGGTTAAGGTAGCCGGTAAACTTACTTTTGCTCGAGGCCTAACATCCTGACCTCAGGTTGGCAACGCACCATTACCATCTTTGGTGTCTCTAGGCGGCGTGAATTTCTTGCCATCAGGAAATCCGTCTGCTTGTTTGCCTTCCTATATCATAAAAAAAAAGAGACCAGTTAGAGCTATCTAGGGTTACAAATAAGTACTGGTCCTTTAGCAATATTTTTATTTAATAAACCGTTTATTTATGTTGGGTTAATAACAATAACCATAATATATATGTCAGACAATACATTATTTTTTAAATTTTCATTACAAACAGCCTTGTTAATAACGAAGAAACTCTGGCAGGACTTCAGTGTAGCGATGTTTTAAATTTCAATATGGAGCTAAATTTATATCTCAACTAATAAACAGCCTATAAAAAGTAAGGAGGCTGCAGAATCAAAGATTTTGAAAAATGGGTCTTATTCAGAAATTTTATTAGTACTATCCCAAATCATTATAAGTAGATGTAACAATTATTTTTTCAATGCGATGGCACTACTAAATGATCGTAGATATTTTTGTCGATATGAAATTCTAAATTACAACCTAATAATAAAATGTTACAATCTTAATTTCATTCGTGTTGTCAATAAACATTATTCCAGAATGATTGTAGTTTTATTTTTAATCTATAAATAAAATGTGGATATTTTCTATAAGTGACTTGTCGCTAACTCCTCTTTTGTTACGGATGTCCGTTGGGAACAGTGACCACTTAATGTCAAGTGGTCCTTACGCTCGTTTCGTTTTATTTTATAAAAACGAGACTGAAAAGGCAACCTGATTTCTTTCTAAGCGAACATAATTATTAATATTATTATTTATTCTTTATTGTACAATATAAACACAAACGTAAAATTCGAAAACATAAAATTATCGCTCAAAGCAATCTCTACAAGACAACCGGGAAAGACAGAAAATCGAATAATTACAAAATAAAATTATAGGCAAGAACACAACAACTATGTACGTAACAAAACTTAAGAGAAAAATAAATATTAGACATAAATTAAGCGAAAAAAAAAGAAATAAAATAAATCAACACAAAAAAACACTAACAGAGTATGAATAAAAATACAGTTTTAATTACAATGTAATATTAATAATATACAAATCCAAAGCCAGCATTATCGCAGTGCTGTTAGTTGTTTACGTTACCCCTAACTGTATGTTGCCTGGTGGTATTGTAATGGTAATGGTCTCCTTATAATATAGTACTTTGGAAAGAGGAAATAAAAAGGCTAAGGGAGGAAAGTGGAAGAGTATTTTACGTAAAAACTCACGTATGTGAGGCCTACCTAATGGAAAGTTACTACTGCTCAAAGTCACATGCAAGCTTCTAAAAAAATATTTCTTTTTTAAAAAAAATCTTCAATCAAAGTGGGATGAAACAACTTAAAAAAAACAGATTGATCATTCGTATTATGCTCGCTGTGCAAGCTTTTTATCATAAGTTTTTATCAACAAATGACTCAAAAACATTCACTCCGCCAGTATAACAACCATGAAGCTATAGGCTACTACTGAACACTCCCAACAAAGACTGACGTCATTTCCAAATATTGCTGACTCTCTCTAATAAGCGGCCTATCTCATTTTAACGATTTTGATAATTGACTTTAACAGCACTTAGGATGGATTTTTGTTTTGTGAAAACAATAATCGATCTTAAGAAAGCACAGAAAAGTCACATACCAGATTTGGAACAAATACTCAGTAGTTACATCTAAGTAACAGTCAATTTTTTTCTCCTAAGACCTATATCTTATTAAGTCTAACAATTTTTAAGCCTAACTCGTAAGATGTTTTAGTAATACTTCGATATGTCAAAAAGGCTATTATACAGTCGCAGAGTATTTGGAAGATAAACATGCTTGGGAATAGAGGTTTCAATCTCCCACTGCAATTTGTAATGTAATTTTTTGTACCTTTTACTTAAGTTAAAATCAGATTGTAATTAGTAGTTTTAATCTAGATTATATTGTAAATATTATTATTGAAAAAAAGACAAGCCCGCTGAGTTTCTTTCGCCGGATCTTCTCAGTGTGAGGCCGCGATACCGATCCGGTGGTAGTTTAAAAAATGTCGACGCGCACAAATACCACTTGTATGGTTCATGTGAATAAAGATTATTCTGATTCTGATTCTGATATATTCTTACTACGTATGAGAAATACCAAACGAAAACGCTTCAAATATTTTATGCCGTGCTTTGCGCTTTGCGTTTTCGTTTGGTTGCTCAAGCTTTTACTTGAGTAAATTTAAAAAATATATTTTTTTCCGAACTGAAAACGATAAAAGTGAGTTCTGTCGACACTATGATGATGAAAAAGTGCTAGGCAGTTGTGTTAATACTACTAAAAATAACAACTCACTCGAGTTGCAAGCCTGCATCAAACATAAAATAGGTAAGTAAGTATCTTCACGCCCATATCCTCGAAGATGTAGGCAGAGGCACAACCAGGTCACCCACGACTAGCCGAATACACTAAGTCACACTATGTCATAGGTGGCAAGTCTACCGCCTACCGGGCACATATCCAATCCCGAGTAACATTTTTAATATGAAAATTGGAAAAACCAAATTATCTTTTTGTTGCCCGACCCTGGATTCGAACCCGGGACCTCATGCAGTCAAGTCCAACACCTGGACCACTAGACCGCAGAGGCGATAGAAATAGGTATTAGATAAATCCACTGAAAGTGTTTTTCTTTTTATCTGGAAATCCAACTGCTTGTCTCCTAGTGTAAGATAGCAATAGTATAAAACATATTTGATATTTTCCATCGTCGGCACTTGGTAAAACTTCCAAATATTCATATTTTTAAAGAAAGAAACACTTGTGCTGTTTTACTTATCACTTATAATTTATTACTTTGTAATTAATAGCATCACCAGGGCTAAAACTTAAACTATAAAACTTATACTTAAACTTATGTGATGATGCTGTATAAGCGAAACCGGTAGGCTATTAATTACAAAGTAATAAATTATAAGTGATAAGTAAAACAGTACAAGTGTTTCCTTCTTTAAAAATATGTATGAAACATAAATCAGAAGTATTTGTAATGGTAGAAGGTATGCATCGACGATAAACCCTTTGACGTCAGGACGACTTACATACTTGACAAATTTCTAGATGAAAAATTTTATTGTAAATAAAAATGGGTATGTAACACGTTATCAGAGTATATATCCCGGCAGGGTCAGCATACGCGACTTTGGGCAGCCTTGATCATCTCTTAACGGGTATTAATGACGTATGTCAAACATGTACATTATGTGTCTTTCACAATATCTTATTCCTGAAATTTTTAGGACAGCTTCTTCGCACAGTCATGTCACCATCTCAGTAAGCCTGACAGATATAGTGTCCTCAAGCTTGAGGTTAAAGTCTGGTGAAGTTGGCCTTAGCCTACCTGGTGAATTGGCTTCGAATCGGTTGATATTATTTCACCCAGTTAAAAACGAAGAATCCACGCAACTCTACTGACTTGAGGCAAACTATTATACTTTTTTGCCAAATATTAACTGTCAAGATCGTACTCTTTACGAAGACTTACTATTTATTAAACCATCAAATTGCTATGTTAAGAGGTAGTGATCAAGCAAACAGTGGGGTATAAATTCGTTATTTTACATTATATGGAGTAACTACACCTTATAAGGAGTTTTAACACTAATTTAAACAAATACTTATCAATGATTTTTTTTCCAACCTTTTGCGCTCAAAAGTGTCAATAAAGTCTTCTTAGTTTAAAGATAAGTTTCGTAGCTTGTCTTGTATGACAAGCATGCCATGTATGACAGTTAATTAATATAGATTATAGAAAACTATCTTACAGCGCTAGCTGTAGTTAGTAGTGTAGTTATTCTAGAAAGCGACTTGCTTTCTGGCACTTTGCCGGCCTCTGCCGCGGCACGCTCGCTTCGCTCGTTTGGCTCGTGCGTTGTCTTTCATGTTCTCACAATCATTTAGTAGTAAACGAATTTGTTTTCTTTTTTAGAGGTTATTTTGATGGTAAATGACGGTATGGCTTGTAATAATATGGCTTACAAACATTCTAGCAAATGATATTATTGAAATTGACGTTACGGAAAACAAAGTTTCTAGCCCGTGACTAATATATTAAACAATGAGTATGACATATGAAATTATGAGAAACAATATTATGTCTGTGGACCATTATAGCAAACGAAATTATGGCAAATGGAATTCTGGCAAGCGGGTGTAACCGGCTTTGTATAAGTACATTAATTACACCAGGTCCTAGAAAAACAATTGCGGCGAAGAAAATCTAAGAATAAGACCTCACGACGGCAACCCTATTGTTACAATGGGCGGGTCCAGTTTATGTCTGTCTTTTCAAACGTGACATAAGCCCCGCCCCCTTCTTAAACTAAAACAGAAATTTTTCTATTTTTATTTTTACGTTTTGCATCAGCTGACCACAAAATTTTAACGAGTAACTTATTTCTAAATTGTATATTTACACGCATTTACCTAGTCATTTAAAAATCAATTAAACTTTAAATGTCTACTAATCAAATAAACAAGTATAAACCAGCTATTAAAGCATAATTCTTTTTTTATAATATTGTGAGTTATGACTGATTTATACTTAAACGTTGACGATATGTTCTTTAAATGTGTTTAAATTTAATAAATTTTAAATAATTAAGTACATTTAATTGATTTTTTTAACTTTTATTTGAATATCAACTTACAACCCCGTGGCATTTTGCCAGCTCTGCCACCCTATAGTTGCGCCGCTGCTAAAGCTAAATTTTAATACGGCTTTATTTTAAAAGTGTTTATGAAACTTAGGATATTATCATTCATCTCAACAAATATGGGCTCTGCCATCTGTTGATTTATAATTCTAGCTGTCTTCTTAATATGGTTCTTTGATGGTTTTAACTTCAGAAGCCTTTGCGTTAAACAAGGTAAACTTATTTTGCTTTGCAATATTTTAATAACAAATATATTGCATAGATGGCGCTGTTCAAATTTTATTTGCATAGGACTTGTGCGGTAACATAATCGGCCTTTAAGTTTGTAACTTCCACCCAGCGATATTTGTCTTATCTTAAAAAAATAAACACGAAGTAATATAATATATTTTAAAGAGGATAGTAACTAGTAAAACAATAAAGAAATTCAACAATAAAAAGAGATAGAAAACTAAATTTGCATCGATTTGCAGTGTTTTGTCAGGGCTTAATTAACACATTTGACGTGTGTTCGATAATCTGCTAATAAGTAACACATTTGACGTGTGTTCGACAATCTGCTAATAAGTGTTGGTAGGTACTTAACGTATAGAAGAATAATTTTCTTACAAAACGCAAGTTTGTGTAAAATAACATGTAAAATTGATACTTAAGACTCAAATTGTTCTGGGCTTCGCTACTTGATTTCAGGCTCGATGTTACTTTTCTTTATTTTTTATTGCTTGCTAGATGTTAAGGTTAGTTCTTTTTCAACTTCGTTTCACCTCTTCAGTTTCCTCGCCGCCGTACATGATAAAAAGTATTTTATGTCCTCTTGGTTCCAAGCTACAGTACGATTCACGAGAGTTGACCACTGCGCAGAAGTCATATTTTAGGTCCCTTTGGAGGTGCGGTGTGCGGGGGGGACGCAATGCGTCAAGACTGAGTGAGTGTACATGCGCAGACGGCCGCCATTTGTGGTCAACTTTCGTGAATCGTACTGTACCTCCCTATCAATTCTCAGCTAAATAGATTCAGACGTTCTTGAGTTATAAAAAGTGTAACTGACACAATTTTCTATTAGGTACAAATATAGATAATAATAATTAATGTAACTAGTAAGAAATTCTATTATTATTTTTATTTGTTAATTATTATTTTTAATGGTTTCAATATTTATCAGGACAATAAAGCAAACAAAGATATAAAGAAATTCTCGGTTACAAGTTAGTTTTCTATTTGAGTTTTATTTTGTAATGTGTTTAGTACATTAATAGATACTGGTAATAATTTTGTTGCGTATTCACTAAACGAATTTTAAGTTACTTCTATTTTCTCTCAACGAAAGTAACAGAGACAAAACACTGTTAGTGCTATCGGATTAGTATGTACACAATATATCTACAGACGTTATCAAACATTACAATTTGACATGTCCGGACTAATCTGCCATGTCTAAAATGTTCAATCTCTTTGTTTCGTTTAAAAAAGATGGCATGCACCTAAAATAAGTTTGGTTTATGAAATGAAAAGCCTACAACCTACCCACCATAATAGATGAGAATGTGTAGAAGTCCTGTTAAGGTTGTGAACATGCCTATCATGCCCAGAAGCGGTGAGTTCGCGCTTGGTTGCCGAACCCAAACCAAGACCACTAAAACCAAACATACCTAAGTTGCCGAAATGGGCCAGATTGCCATAGTACCTTATTATCCCAGAGGTAGGTATTGTTGAGATGGACATTATGAAGATAACGAATTTAATTATGAATTTAATATAATACGTATACTTTTTATTACGATA
>NJDD01006436.1:4350-19189 GCA_002245505.1 Calephelis nemesis | reverse complement strand
GCGGGGTCTTCTATGATTAGGGGGCGCGTTCGCGACCGGTGTGTAGTCACACGCGGAAGCTAACAACGGATTCGGGTGGGCAGCAGTTTTTTCAAAGTAACGTTCGGCAGGAATAGGTAAGGCGGTGGTACCAATACGGGCGAGTCGCTGCTAAACTCTACCACCTAGTCAGATGTCACGGTGTTAGTGACGGTGAGCCTATGTAAGTACTAATCATAACTATTATTTGTAAAACCAAGGATGTCTTTTCGAAGTATAATTTTAATTCACTAGCTCATAATCACAGAATACTTAACTTAATTTATTAATAATATTTATAAATTGGGCTAAATAGTAGTAGTTGTCCTATTGATGAGGCCCTTCTATGATGATTTTATCCAAATAGTACAGAGAAACCTACTATATTCTATATTTTAAGCAGTTGAAACAATAAAGGACGAGTATTTTAATATTCGGTAATAAATTTATATAAATAATGTGTAATAAATTGTTAATTTTATGACGGAAAGGTAAGGCAAATTATTTAAGTTACTTATAAAAAACTTTCTAAAATATCTAATTTCAAACCTTATGTAAATTCAATTTATTGAAAAAGAACCCTTAAAGATATAACCCTTATAGAAAAAAATGTTCATGAATCAATTCCCGATTGTCATCGGTTTGTCCCCCCCGGTGACATGCGGGAATTTTTTTTTAAAAGAATTCCCACATGTCACCGGCGGGGACAAACTAGGGGGTGACATGCGGGAATAACCCAATTTGAGTATGTTTTTTGAAGTTTTACTCAGCTTAAATTATTTAAATATAAAATTGTAGGAAGTGATTGAGTTGAGACTGGACAAACGACCGAGAAAGGCGCTGGGCGCACCGCTCGGCAAGAAAGTGATCATATTCATAGACGACGTGAACATGCCGCGGCTGGACGTATACGGAGCCCAGCCTACCATTGAACTACTCAGGTAATATTTTGTCATCACAGACGTTACCTTTATGTAAATCGTTATTTCTACTCAACTAACAAGTTTTCGTCAAACAAAACGCATTTGTTTCAAAGCGTTAAAATATATTTATTTTCTTTAAATGTGTGCTAGTAATGATTAAGTTCGTGGTCCAAGGAGACAGCATTTTTATATCACTGCAATAAAGTAGCTCATTTGTAAAACATATATGCCAGAGAGCAAACACATATACACTAGTCTGACTAGACTGCTTGGGATTAGTTGCTCCTCATGCCAATCTCTTATAAAATATATTGTATCATTACATAAATTATTGTAAATATATTTTAAAGTAAGAAAAAAAAGACAAGCCCGCTGAGTTTCTTGCCGGATCTTCTCAGTGTGCGGCCGCGTTCCGATCCGTCACAAGTGCCTCTTGTAGGTTTATGTGAAATAAAGATGATTTATTATTATTATTATACTCATTTATTCTCAATGCCTCTTATGTTCTACGTTTATACATTTAATACAAAAAAAAATATTAAAAATATAAACATAAAAAACAGGTTACCAAAAACGGTGGTCTTACAACTAAACCGTCAGTGGTCAGGGTGACAGAGTGAGGAACCTCCGCACAAT
Organism: Calephelis nemesis; assembly: GCA_002245505.1. NCBI lineage: Eukaryota > Metazoa > Arthropoda > Insecta > Lepidoptera > Riodinidae > Calephelis > Calephelis nemesis. Next base: position 17,612 of record NJDD01006436.1, on the reverse strand, counting down.
ACGTGCCGTCCCCAAAATTGCTGCCTTCTGAATTCGGCCCTTAACCCAGGGTTGTAGAGAGAGTCTCTTAAGATGTTGGTCGAGACTCTTCGGTATTAGACCGTTTACTGACACGACTATCGGGACAATTATTGTTGAGTCAACATCCCACATGTCAGTAACTCGTGTGCTAAGTCTATGTATTTTGTCAATTTTATTATTATTATTATTATTACTAGTCAGAACTACCAAAATGGCACCTTGTAGTACACCGAACGCTGAAACACCTGATTTGGACGAACCTTACAACCATTCACTACACTATATATAATCATTACCTTACTGTCTCAGAAACAACTATAGCGTACGCCCATCTGCTGCCAAACAAACCGTTGCATACATTGAAATAAGCGTTCTCCTACGACAACATTACACAAACACGTCACACTTCTATGCGAACCCTGAAAGTGGAAGCAAGGGACTCTATTGTGTCCCTCAGCGTGTGTGCTGACCAAATCATGCAACTCTACTATGGTTTTAAAAGACAATAATTATTGTGCCTTATCGTCCCTCGCATGACTAACTGTCCTATCTCAGTTTAGACAATTTCCAGAAGCCACGCTTTTTCAGTTTGATCATTATAAGTTGAGTTTCTAGTTATACTTTAAAGAAATGTCAATAAGTCGAGAATCAATAAACGTACAATTAAGTGAGTTAGAGACAATCGTAGATAACGAATTCAAGAAAATATTTGTAGTCCTAAGTCCCAACTCAAATCGCCGAATTAATGAGTTAGGACAGTTAGTAATAAGAGGGACGTTATAACATTGCAAATAAGGAGAAAAGGATAATAAATTAGTCACATGCTTTCAGCTTCATGTGTAACTTTCATTTGTTATATCATAAACGTAGTATTTGATTTGGTGGGTACAACGATTTCTTTTTGTATGAAAAAAGAAGAAGAATTATTTGGTATTTGCCTTCATATGTGGTCACATTGTCTATTTGGACGTACGTACGACTTTATGTCAAGTACATTTTAACGAATACAACAAACCTACTCCTCTAAATACCTATTCTTTCCGCAAAATGACAGTGCTCGTCATTGTCGTGTTTCGGTTGAAGGGTGGGGTAGCCGGTTTACTTACTTACGCAGGAGGCTGATCATCCTAGCCTCAGGTAGACAACGCACCTGTACCACAATTGGTGTCTATAGGCGACGGCATATCTTACCATCAGGAAATCCGTCAGCTTGTTGCTTTCCTATAACATAAAAAAAACACTGGATAACTACACAAGTAGTCATATGTGGAGCTATGATAGATCCTCAATAGAAAAGGGGGATGATTTTAATTTGACGTTTTTGTGTGTCTGTGGCTTAATAACTTTTTAATGGCTGAACCGATTGCTAAAAGAATTTTTGTTTAAAAGCTGACATGATCGTGACGATTATCTACATTCGATATCTACATTACATGTGAAAAAAAATTGGATTTAGTATTATCCTATTAATGTTATAAATGCGAAAGTTTGTATGTATGGATGTATGGATGTTTGTTACTCTTTCACGCAAAAACTACAAAGCCGATTACGATGAAATTTGGTATGTAGGCAGCTGAAGACCCAGAATAACATATAGGCTACTTTTTATCCAGGAGTTCCCGCGGGATTGGGACTTACGCGGGTGAAACCGCGGGGCGCAGCTAGTTACATCTATATTTTTCGGACCCGTTAAGGGTCACGTTAGTCTAAGACAAAGTACATCATGTTTATCAGACAATACTTGGATTTCGGCGGTGTGTACGACCGCGACAAGCTGTACTGGAAGGAGATATTGGACGTGGTGTTGTCGTGCGCGTGCGCTCCGCCCGGCGGGGGCCGCAACCCTCTCACCGCGCGGTTCACCAGGCACTTCGCCATGTTCTACATATCGGCTCCCAGTTCTGACGCCATGAAAACTATATTCAAGGTTAAACCCGTTGTCGTTAAATTATTATAAATAATACATTATTTACACACATTTATATATATGATGATATATAATATATATTTATTTATATATATTAATAATACATTTATATATATGACGGATGAGGGACGTCCGTAGTGTTTTTAAAAAGAGTGACGTCATCATTGCTGACGCCACAATTGTTGTTTCCATGATGATGACTCATTTTGGTTGTTCTCAAACAAACTTTGCAAGTACTTTTAAACTCCATTTATTAAACGGGCAGCGTAACGACGTGCTGCCATTGGCTTGTGAATCGTGAATGCCTTATCGCTTACAGTGCAGCCGTATTTATAAGGCTCGGCGCACGTGCAGGCGCAGGTGTTTGCAAGTCGTTAGGCTAAGTATTGAAATAACAATGATAACCTTAATTTCACATCGCAATCGACCCAAAGTAATCAACTGATGGTTTATAAACTAATTTTCTGGACATCTTCAAATTATTTAACTTAGGTAACCATTCTAGTTTTTCAGAGGAACTAATGTGGTTACGCCGACATATACATTATTTACATATATAGTATTATATACATTCGCCGTTTCTTCTCCTGTCTGGCTAGGTTTGGAAACGGTGGTAGTTTACGGTAGATAGGGTTAAATTCAATTTTAGTTATTAAATGTTTATTAATAAATAATTAATCTAGTTATAAATATAAATAATTGGCTTAAAAGTTAAAGCATATGTACCTTATTAAATAATATTTTTTTATAAATGTTAAAATATTTGCACACCAAAATATGGTAGAATATGTTGATATACTTAAATATTTTTGTAACATCTAATTTACACACATGTTTCCGCAAATAAATAATTTTCTTTCTTTCTTTCTTAAAATTTAAAACTACTTGTAAAACAACTAACAATTGATCAATAATAATGTTATAAATGCGAAAGTGTTTGTTGGTTTTTCCTTCTTTCACTTTATAATTTTGCTTTTTTTTGTACTTGCAAATAAGTAGGGGCCTGTGACAAAGAATACTTTAAATCCTAATATCTAGAGGTTCCCACGGAAGAGATATATTTTAATTCCGCGGCTACTCTCTATTCTGTAAAAATTGTTAAAAAAATAAATTAAACTCAGCTTGCACCGAACATACCAATAATATTGTAGCCTTGATCTTGATAGTTCTTTTTAACCGACTTAAAAAAGAAGAAGATTCTCAATTGGTCTGTATGTCTGTTACGCAAATACTTGGTTAATAACAAACCGATTTTGATACTTATATTTTGAAAATATAAATTACGATTCCGAGATGCCATAACAGTTTTACTGTAACCCAGCCACTAATAATTAAGATATACATTCAAAGCCGCCAGTGGGATTGAAATAAATTTTATGTGAGAACATGTCGGAATTATTTTCTACTTTTCGAAAAATAAAATCGCGACGAGGTTTATTTCATCTTTTTACATACATGGTACTTAAAAATTCAAATAACTTTTCAATGTTCATATCTATATAACATATAAACCACAGAATAAAAATGAATAAATAACAAAAAAAAATAAAAAAAAAACAAATTAACAATCTAGCGTTAAGACATTGAGTAGAACGAGAACATGCACATCTCCTGTACACGTTTATGCAACCTGGGGTCCTACCATGAACGTTAAAAGCAGTATTGTTTTCATCTTGCTAAATGTCTGCCTCTATAAGCAACTTTATGTTATACGTCATAAGGTTGTCTTTCTCGACTGACAATCAGTATTGTTGAAACAGTACTGTTTTAAGAGCTTATGGTAACCCCCCAGTACCGAAAACATTACTTCAAATTAACGTATTAATCTAATTATGTCCAGTTTGCAAGTTTGCGTTTACTCAGAGCATTGTCGGATAAATGACCCAGCCTCTGTTTAACATAGGCTTCATTTTTCAACTCGATTATAATAAGCAACGACAACCTAAGTCTAAAAGTAAAGTAAAGAACCTTCACACCCATCTCCCCGTAGGTGTAGATAGAGGCACAACCAGATCAGCCACGAATAGCCGTAAACACTAAGTCCTACAATGCTATCACATTGTGTGTAGCTAGTTTAAAGCCAACTGGGCACATTTTTTTTTATGATATTGGAAGGCAAGGAACAAGCAGACGGATTTCCTGATGGTAAGAAATTCACGCCGCCTAGAGACACCAAAGGTGGTAATGGTGCGTTGCCAACCTGGGGCCGGGATGTTAGGCCTCGAGCAAAAGTAAGTTCACCGACTACCTTACCCTTCGAACCGGAACACGTCATGACGTTATGGCGGCAGGAATAGGTAATCTAATCCCGGGCAAAGTTATTTCTCGAAGAATTCTAAGAGTACACAAGAATTATCTGATTGGTTGCCGTATATGAAAAGATCGAGTTTGTGATTTTGTAGGCGATCATAAGAGGTCACATGGAGGATTTCGTGACGGAAGTATCTGTCCTGGGGCCGACGATCGTGGACGCGGCCGTGGAGGTGTACCTGAAGATATGTGCTGAACTACTCCCCACGCCCGCGAAGTCGCACTACGTGTTCAACTTGCGGGACTTGTCCAAGTCCATGCAGGGCGTGCTGCAAGCTAACGCTGCCTATATGAGATCACCGGTGGGAATGCTCAGGTACATCAACCCAAATATTTCGCGATGGTAAAAAGACAAATATCGCCGATGTACATTAGCGATGTGGGTGTGGGTTCATGTCCAGTAGAATAAGGTAACAAATAATGTCCCTAAACTTGCCGGTTATGTTGTAGTCAAGAAAAGCAAATATTTTTCACTAACTATTAACAGTGTTATTAAAATATTAAGATTATTTTAAAGCGATTTCAAAAAAGAAGAGATTTTCGAAACGTCTGTGTTTTATTCTATGTTTATTATGCGATTACTTTGTCAATAGCTTGAGATTTTGATGATACTTTTTTTAGAAATAGGTGGTCTCTTATTCATTTTATTATGATGTGACTAGTGGTTTTTGATTTATAGTTAATATCTGGATGACCGAGCTTTGCTCGGTATTTTTTTTTGTTTTTTTATAAATTGTGTTTTTTGGAAATTATATTTAAGTACGAATTACACAATTAGTCTAACCTCAAAGCAAACAATCATTGACTTCGTTACTTGACAACGGACTTCGTTGTTTAACAACGCCATCTGCTGGAACTTTAATTATTCGCCAAAAAATAGTATTATTATTCGCCAATAGATGTCATAGGAAGGGTCATAACTCCTATTTGTTAAAAAATTAAATTTAATTCGATAAAACACGAATAAAACACGAATATGACATTTTCTAAAAATGATTCCTAGCTAGATCGATTTATCGCCCCCGAAACCCCCTATATACTAAATTTCATGAAAATCGTTAGAGCCGATTCCGAGATTCCAATTATATATATACAAGAATTGCTCGTTTAAAGGTATAAGATTAGCGCAATTTGGTTAAAAAAATCAATTTTGTTGAAAAATTCAATTAAATAATTAATTATGAAATGATTAAGTATAACATAAAGTACTAACAAGATGATGATAAAACTTTACTGCGTTTATACTTTTACTTTAAATTCCAAAGCTTAAACCAAAAATAAAAAATGAGAAGTGGAATTTCATTTTTCATTTAATAAACCATATACATAAAAGCTAACACATAAACGATCCCTAATTAACTGCTACCATCGTAATTTTTTATAGCTCTTTCCACTTTTTTTCTTTTTTCTTTGTCAGTTTTTATATGTGCTTTTTTGTATCGTCTCTTTTATTTCCCTTTTTTTAAAATTCACATTAATTTACCCTTGCTTAATTTAGGTTGTTCTACCATGAGTGTCTTCGCGTATTTCACGACCGTCTCATCAACGTAGAAGACAAGAGCTACTTCTTCCACCTGATGAGCTCCGTCTGTCAGAAATACTTCCAGGACTCGATCATCGATGTCCCCGACACACCGATTTTAGAACATTTGCCGGTGTTGATGTTTGGTGATTTCATCAATATCGCTACACCCAAAGAGAACAGAGTTTATAACGAAATACCAGACATAGAAAAACTTATTGCCGTATTAAAGGTAGGTAATATTTTTTTTGGTATATGTGATATATTATGATAGACTGATTGATCATATTTTAAGTTAATTTGCTGTCCTAGAAATAAGTATACAAGTTGTCAAACTAGTGAAGTATTCTCGTAATGGGTGGACAATCAATCAAAAGTGACAAGAAATTAAAAGAAATTATGTCAATAGTTTTATTTTGGAGTTTTTTGCGCCATCGAGAGAAAAGATGGTCGAAGTTTTTTACATAATTATTGAATTTCGTGTTAATATTAGGTGAAATTAGTCAATTTTGGTGGCATTTTGTACAATTTTGTTCAGTGAAAGCGCAAAAATGAAATAATCATGAAGAAATTAGCGTATCATGCCGTTCGCATTCCTCGTTGCCGCCAAATCTCATTACAGAGCTTGTGTAATGAGCCACCGCTTTACCCAAGAGCCTGACATGACTTCCTGACGACTTATGACTGATGACTAATTATAATTAATTGAAATTGGTATAAAATTCGATGCAAATTTCTACTTGACTAATGGCAAAATACTAACGTGAAGGCCAAAACCTAAAGAAAGAAAGTTTTATTTTGAACATCTTCAAAGATTAAGTTCAGTTATTTTATGAATTTATGATATGTGCATGTTTAATAGAATATTTTTTACCCCCCCTGCAGAAAAAAGTGGTGGTTGTTTGAAAGTGTTAAGAAACGTTGTCGAGCGATGTGGTTTTTTTTGTTTTAAAGCTTTTCAACGCACCATTAATTTTATTAAGACGAGTTTTGTGTTTTTTGAGTTATACTTAATAATGCATACGTTTTCATAAACCTCGACGACATTGTTGACAACGGTGTCTTCGAGGTACAGGAAAAACTAAAAAGTAAAAAAGAACCATTCAAGTCTGTTTGTTATTGGCCTAGGAATCGCATAACAAACATATAAAAAAACATACATTTGGATCCAAAAAAACTCTTTTTTAATAGATGCTTATGAAAATGTATTTGTAGGAATATTTAGAAGAGTACAATTCAACTGCTCGAGCGGAGATGCACTTGGTGCTGTTCCGTGATGCGGTGGAGCACGTGGTCCGCCTGGCCCGCGTGCTGAGGGCCGAGAGGGGCCACTGTCTGCTGGTGGGCCCGGGTGGGTCTGGGCGGAGGTCTGTCGCCACCCTCGCTGGACATGTCAATGAGTGCAAGTATGTTTATGTGAACAACGCTAGATGTGCTGCTAAATTGTTATCCTACTATTCAAGCAAGATTACTTTATACTCCACAGTCCACAAATGTACATACTAAATATACATACATACATACTAAACCAAATGGCACGAATAAAATTTAACTGAGTTTTCATAATAATCATTATCTGAGCTATCTTATAAAGAACGCAACGCACCTGTATCATCTATGGTGTCTAAAATTTACTTTCTATGTTTCCGTTTGCAATTAATATTTTTATTCACAACTGTCTAGTATAAACTAAATTTACCAGGAGGATATTTAAATAACGTTTGTAACGCAATTGAAATGAATTATGAACAGTTAACCCTTTATCCATTAAATACTATATTAATATTACAACTTATTTTTATATATTCCAAACGCCATTCTTATGTCAGCCCATTAATCATCGTCGTCGTCGATGGTACGAGCAAAGGTGCCAGTTTCTTTTTATTAGTCCGCACACAATTTGGCCCAGTGTTGCCAGTCAAAAGGTACTTCACTCAGGAATGCCAACACTAGGAATTCACGATTCCATTTTTGAAGCACTTCTCTCTAAGTTTCGAAATGCTGGAATTCTGCTCTTACTTGCTCAGCACATTTTTCAATATTTTAGATGTATGGGTATGGAGCTGAAAAGAAATTACAATACTCCAGAGTTCCACGACGACCTGCGCAAGATGTACATGCGAGCTGGCGTGAATGGCGAAGACACCGTCTTCCTGTTCACCGACACGCAAATCACAAAGGAGCTGTTCCTTGAGGATATCAACAACATGCTTAACTCGGGTAATGTAATATTGAGAACCAAGCGAGCGTCAACATGAAATTTGCGAAACATTTCTTGGACTTAAAGGCCAAAAGTTCTTTGTAACAGAAGACCAGACCTTTAAAGCAGTTAACTAAAAATTTTTGATCAAGAACTAGAAATCTGAACGCTTTTAACACCTAGAAATACAGACTGGACAAGACGATTTCAGGCCTTATCTAGATCAATATTACAATCACATTAGAAAAAACTCAAGGCAAACTGAATGATGCACAACCAAGAAGATATGACTTCTTTACGAGTGTAACATACTTCTAAATATTTTTAAGGCATATAAATTGACATCATAATGTGGTCGAGCGGTCCGAGTGTTGGACTTGACTGCATGAGGTCTCAGGTTCGAATCCCGGGTCGGCCAACAAAAAGAAAATTGGATTTTTCCAATTTTCTAAAAAAAAAAAGTTGGTCGGGATTGGAAACGTGCCCGGTTGGCGATAGGCTTGCCACCTATCGCATTATGGGACTTAGTATCTTCGGCTAGTCGTGGTTGCCCTGGTTGTGCCTCTGTCTATATCTTCGGGGATATGGTCGTGAAGATACTTTTTTTTTATCATAATGGACCCCAATGACTGTATAAAAACCCTATTCTCATCGAACTATTCGTTTAGGTGAAGTTCCGAATCTGTTCGAGGGGGATACATACGAACAAGTGCAGTCGGGATGCCGCAATGACGCCGCCAAGGCAGGCGTCAACCCAGGAGATAGGGATGCTGTATACTACTACTTCATCAACAAAGTGCGCGCTAAATTACATCTTTGCATCTGCATGAGCCCTGTTGGAGAAGCATTCAGGTATTACGAATTTTAAAAGGGACACGATTTATTGACTTGGTCAGAATATCTCATCCTGAGGCGCTGACAGGAAACCAGCGTTGCAGTCCCTACTGCAATATTTTTGCTGAGGCAGTACACCTTTTTCCAGAGCTGATACATTACATTAAGTTTATAGTTCTATAGCACGTCCTATGTACGGGGTTTAGGAACGGGCAAATGTTTAATAATCATTATTCTGGGTTCCATCTAGGATATACTATCTGCCTATCTGCCTGGATGCACCTGAGAAGGGTCTTTACAAGACTACTGGGAGTACTGTGCAGCAACTTTCCTAAATGAAGATTTATCGCTTACCTATTTCTTCCGCCATAATAGCAATTGGTACTTTCGTGTTCCAATAAAGTGAGTGAGATAACCAGTAGATTGCACATTTGCCCTAAAACCCTCTAAAAAACACCAGCAACGTCTATGGTGTCTGTAGGTAGCGGCTGTCTTATCATTAGCAGAAGAACAGACTGCTTACTTGCTGATATACTATAATATTATGAAGTGGAAAGATTTGATTTTTTGTTTGTTTGTTTGAAATAAATAGGCTCCGAAACTACTGAACCGATTTCCTGGTTATTATTATTATTCCTGGAAATTTTTAGCTTCAAGTTGTAACTACATTTTGTTTGTTTTCTTTATATCGTGTACTAGTTATGTACTCGTGTTATTTCTGGAAATATACGCTTTCTATGTCTATGTCTGTGTCTAATATGACAGGAGTGTAGATCTACGGCGAGGAATGAAAGTTGCTTAATGAAAACCACAAACCGCACCGCAGGCTTCCAAAGGATGGTGGGAAGGAAAAGCTTGACGTTTTGAGGTATACCCAAATCGGCAATTAATTGTAAATAAGTTATGAGGTGGTGATGAAAAATTGTGCTATGTGCATCTCTTCATCACAATGTGACATTTTGCAGACGTCGTTGCCGCATGTTTCCGTCGCTAGTGAACTGCTGCACAATCGATTGGTTTACCAAGTGGCCACCGGAAGCTTTGCTATCGGTAGCCGAACAATGTCTACTTCCACTGGAAAACAAGGCTCTCATTGAAAAAATATCCACCATCTGCGTTTCTATGCACCAGGTATGCTGGATTGTTTAACTGCGATGCAGTAAGAGTATTTTATTTCATAGATAAAGGCACACCAAGCTTACCTATAAACTTTTTTTATGTGAAAGGTCAGCGAAAATTACGGCTCACCTTGTATGAAGAGATAACCGATCCTGATGGTAAAAGATCTTTGGTATTTACTGCGACATTATTGATGTTACAAAAAGCCTTTGCAAGTTTACCGCCTACCCTACCCTCAGTAGGTAGTAGCCATGACACTGTGATTATGATGGCAGGAATAGGTAAGATTACCCGAGCAAAATGCTGCACAGCATTCTACCAACGGTGACACGTTGGTGATGATCTATATTTTAACTTATTCTCACTTCTTACGAGCTGCCAGGTAGAAGGGCAGATGGTATATTTAGCGGACCCGAACCAACACAAACATTACTCAAACACAAAACGGTTTGTGATGTTTGAAGTGTAGTCAAGTTCTCCTGATGATGCTTCGGTGGCGAAGCAAAACGTAAGTTAGGTTTTTAGCGATGTGTGTATCGTTGGTGCTAATAAAACAGTTTAGTAGTGTGTGTGTGTGTGTGTGTGTGTGTGTGTGCGCGTGCGCGTGTGCGTGTGCGTGTGCGTGTGCGTGTGCGTGTGCGTGTGCGTGTGCGTGTGCGTGTGCGTGTGTGTGTGTGTTGTGTGGAGGTGGATATATTTGGCTTCTGTTAAGTCTACTGTCACGCCCATAACGGACTATCTTTCCTGTTTCGTTTTCGGTTGGAAATTGCAAATAAAATAATTTCATTTCGATATAAACAGTTTACTTAAAAACATCCTTACGAAAAAAACTGATGTCCGTTTTCGCATGATGCAGTCTAGTTGTTTGCTAGAATTTAATTCTATTTTGATTGTTCATAACATAAGCTTTTTCTGTGTTATCCTATTAATATTGTAAATGCTAAAGTTTGGGAGTATGTATGGATGGATGAATGAAATGTATGTATGGATGTGTGTTACTCTTTCACGCTCGAATGGCTTTTTTTTTTTTGGAATTTGTAATTTGGAACTCAGATATATTGTAACCTGCATTAACATATAGGCTACTTTTAATCTCGATCGCACAACGGGTTCCGGTAAAAACGTGGGCGAAGCCGTAGGCAATAGCTAGTAAAATATAATTTCGTAACAATATCAAAGGTCCCATAATATTTTAATTTCAAAGTGCTTAGATTTACTATAACGGTGGAGCTCATTACATACATACATGACAGCACTGTTACATCATAAGTATAGTCTTAATTAAATGGGTCTATTAACAATAAAAAATCATTTAGGATGTAGACGTGATGACAGACCGCCTGTACCACGAAATGCGAAGGTACTTCTACACGACACCAAGCAGCTACCTCGACCTGCTGAAACTCTACCTGTCGCTGTTGGACAAGAAGCAACAGGAAATAATACGGGGCAGGGATCGCGTATCCTGTGGACTTCAGGTTGGCGCTTTGATAGTTTATTTTTTACCTACGACTATAAAGCAGGGGTGTTATAAGATTGACATATCTGTGTGTGCATGTTTGTCTGTGGTATCATAACTCCGTTCAGACATGTGAAAGAAAAAAAAAAAGAAAAAAGTATCTTCACGCCCATATCTCCGAAGCGGTAGGCAGAGGCACAACCAGGGCACCCACGACTAGCCGAATATACTAAGTCCCATAATGGAATAGGTGGCAAGCCTATCACCAACCGGGCACATTTCCAATCCCGACCAACTTTTTTTTTTATTAGAAAATTGGAAAAATCCAATTTTCTTTTTGTTGGCCGACCCGGGATTCGAACCCGAAACCTCATGCAGTCAAGTCCAACACCCGGACCGCTCGACCACAGAGGTAAAAGAGATCCATTCAATATCTTTTCCATAGAAAAGAGATGAATAAAACACATAATACGAATCTGAACGGCGGTAGAGAAAGGGTTTAGGTAGACACTTTTCCTGTTTATGTCGCAAGGGGCTTGGCGTGAAGATATGTATGTGACTGCTTATACATTTAACATTTGATATTCAACAAATTTACATTACGATTCTCCTTTAAAGGAATTGAAAGGTCATTAAAATATTCATATTTTTAAATGAAGAAACACTTGTACTGTTTTACGTATCACTTATACTTATTACTAATTTAATTTAAGTTCTAGCCCTAATGATGCTGTCAAAAGCGAAACGAATAGGCTATTTATAAAATAATAAAGTATAAGTGATACGTAAAACAGTACAAGTGTTTCTTCATTTAAAAATATGAATATTTGGAAGTTTTACCAAGCGCCGACGATGGAAAATATCAAATATAGTCATTAAAATAGGTTACTAAAAATAACACTATCTCCGTTATTAATGTAATTTTTTTATAATTTGTTCACTTTTAGATAGAGATTACTGAAATGAGCCCTAAAAACGGGAAAATGTAATAAATATAATGTAAATATGTCCATAATTATTTTCGAAAACGTTGTAAATAAATTAATGTAACTGGACAAATTACGCAAACTGGTCAAACCCAGAAGTAAGCAAATTAGATGGTTGTGTTGTGGGTGTTAGTCAACGATACTAATACCAGAGACTAGTAACATATTTACTACTATCTTCCGCCTGCGACTCCGTCCGCGCGGATGTCAGTCTTCGCGTCCAAAAACTGAAAAATTAAGATATATTTTTTGTCTACGTATTTTTTCAGGATAAAAAGTATCCCATTTTATGCCCAGGATAATAAGGTATAATTATACCAAGTTTCATCGAAATCGAACCGTTAGTTTAATTTTTGTAATTCCATATTTGGATTTAGTATCGATCCAGTAACACCCCCTGCTATTTATTTTTTCAATATTTTCAATGTACAGAATTGACCCTTCCACAGATTTATTATACGTATAGATTTAGTAATGTCTGCTTATACACAAACAGTTAAATAAATGTTCAAATGAACAATTTATTTTAGAAATTGTACGAAACGTATGAAGTGGTCGGAGTGATGGAGCAGCAAGTGAGGGATATGGAGCCTATCCTCGCGAAAAAAGCTGAAGAGGTATGATTTTGACACATGTGCATACATAGTGTAATAATACTTACTCATTCACGCACACACACTTTCACACGCATACATATGAAGCGTGCTTATATTTGGTTCTACGACAATGCTGATGATACCACCGTACAACTCACCAACGGAACTATGCTAAAGGAAAGTACGAGGGCCAAACTAAAAGTTTTTAGAACTGGCAACTTAAAAGCATTATATTAAAAAAATAAGTTTAAATTTTGAAAATAGAACTCTTTACCAATAATATTGAGT
>NJDD01006432.1:82117-115487 GCA_002245505.1 Calephelis nemesis | reverse complement strand
CCAATCCCGAGTAACATTTTGTTTTTAGAAAATTGGAAAAAGCAAATTTTCGTTTAGTTGCCCGACCTGGGAGTCGAAGCCGCGACCTCAAGCAGGCAAGTCCAACACCTGAACCGCTAGACCACAGAGGCGATGAATATGTAATATGAGAGGTAGAAAACATGATGCAATTCCAAGAGGGACGCATGATCACGCCCTCGCATGAAAAGGCACTGATTATAATACAACAGTACTGAACGTTTGTGAAGAAGTTTATCAGTTGGATATAAACAATCGTCAAAATAAATGTAAAGTAAATAACAGTATTAATGATTTTCGTTAGCGCTCTATTCACAATAATGATATCGTAATCTTTGGTGAATGTAGAACGCATCGGAGAATGCGCGCGAAATTCCGTTGCGGAAAAATTCGCGCTGACACGCCCCGCTACAGTGTGCGTTGCTCTGTACAAAATGTATGAAAGCGATGTTGGCGGATTATTGCGCTGCGATGCGCCCTGTCCCGGCCCGCCCAAATGGGCGCTATCCGTAAGGCGGCATGCATGCTATAGTAGATAGCCAAACTACTTTTTAGTGATAGCTTAGTTTCTATATATGTATTTATTCATCCATTACCCAAGTACCTCGGGAAATTAAAGTGATCACACTTGGAGCATAAAATATGTAACAGAATTCAAACTACTTTTAAAAAAGCTTATGTTGTATTATTTTAGAAATATCTGTTGCGGCAAATAAGTTCCTAGAGAATAAATACTAAGAGAAACAAGAGTAATTATTGTATAACTAGCTACGAATAAGTAAACCAACAAATGAAAAAACCGCATTGTTAGTATTGAAACATATTGCGATATGAAAATAAATATTAACTCGTAACTATTTACACTTTGATACTAGGTTATAGAGTAAGTTCTAAACAAATATCACGTTTACAACAGATAATAAAAGAATCGAACTTCTAATACGAACGTAGGCTCATTTATTTGCTTTAAAAAAGTAAACTATGTAGTAAAAATAACAACTGCTTTAACTTTTTTCAGTCAGAGTAACGTGCTTAAATTGAAAATATTTCCTAAAACATAAATTAATATAATTTAGTATAAATATTTTTTTTATTATTTTATTTAAATAAATATCCCTGGACAAGTCACACAAATTGAATCTAACCCCAAAGTAAGCGAATTACATGCTTGTGTTATGGGTGTTAGTCAACGATTCTAATACATAGAAATACTTTAATAGGTACCAGAATAAATTTTATAAACACCCAGACCTGGAAATGCAGACATCTAAATGTTCTCCACACAAATGCCTGTCGGGAGCCGAACCCGAGCCTCGCGGTTGATCAGTGTAGTTAGGCGTATACGCTGGCCACTCGACCAACGGACCTAGGGTAAGCTACTTGGAATATCCGTATAGTCTTGTCTGTTTATACCTCTGTCACGAAATAACATTTTTTTTGTTTTAATTATTGTCGGTTTCTATGTCACAGGAAAACGGAAAATAATACGCAGTAATACTCCAAACAACGACTTCGATTTATGTACACAAAAATTAATTCTTCTCTTCGATTTTCTTGAGATTCATCATCAGAATTAGACTTGGTGGCAGTTACGCTAAAAAAAGCACGTTCAAATAAAAAAAAAAGTTAAAATCGGCTCAGAAATTATGGAGAAATCGATTTACTGAAATTAAAAAAGTATATGGGAGTCAAACATTTACCTTCTCCTCTTTTGAAGTCAGCTAAAAAAGAGAAGACCTTTCCAGCCGAGCAGACATGTAACAGACACCGATAAGCGTTCGAACTTTGAAGTGGTTTTGACAAATGCCGCAGAAACCAATTTACGTTTGTACTATTATATTTTATTATCTGCTACAGGACTAAAAAAACTGTAATATCGCGATGTAGGATTCGATCGTATCGATAAAATAATACATTTAATGCACTTTATGTTACCCTACGCTCTAAACCGGAGTATGAAAACGGTGAGCACTGACGTTATGACTTAAACAGATTGCACTATTTCAAGTTTGAGCTATTGTGTCATGTGTGATATGTAATCACTATAAACAGCAACACATTGTTCGTTGAATTGAAGGAGGAACGTACATTATCCAATTTGTCCGTCTGAATATCAATCTCTGACCTTAAGATGCAGTATAGGTACTGGAAAAGCTGATTAATAATTTGTAAATAACGATTAAATTAAAATTTTAAAAAACCCCCGACACAAGAACTTAATTTCCCTTTAAAAAGTAAAAAATCGGTTAATCGACCTATTTTCACCCCCCACAACTTTTGAACGGCTCAACTGATTTTCACATAATTCGCACATAAGTTACCTTTAATATAAAAAAAACTAAATTGAAATTACTGCGTCCACTCGAGAATTATGATGCCACAGACAGACAGACAAGTTAAACTTATAACACCCCTCTTTTTGCATCGGGGATTAAAAAGAAAACTACTCACATATTATTGTTTTCAGGGAAGGACTCTTTTGAGATCGATCTAATCCTATTTCCGCTAAGGTTTAGTCGAACTAATTTTTTAAAAACTTCGCCGTCTATTCGCCTTAAAAGTACATCGGATATACCATTCTTGCTCAAATCTAAATCCTCCAGCATTGTCATAGACTGCAACGCTTCTATAGGTATCTTCTTCAATAGGTTACTTTGCAAATTAAACCTTTTTACATTATGTAAAACTTTCAAATCCAATGGATTCAAATCTGTGATTCTGTTATAGGAGAGATCTAAATCTTCTAGAGCTTCTATGTTGGTGAATAAATCTGGTGTGATCTCTGTGAGTTCGTTTTGAGTGAAGGAGAGTTTCTTCAAGTTTGGCACGTCGCTGAACGGGTCTGGCCAATAAGTTTTAATGGCATTGTTGCTAAAGCGAAGAGTTTCCACTTGGAAATTTGGTGGAAGTCTGAAAATAGAGTTATAAATTTTAGTTTATTAATTAATCGAGATTTTTAATTGGTTTTTTATATGTTATCTCAAGGCTGTATTATATTATATGTTACAGTAAAGCTGCATACTGCTGAATTTCACCTTACATTTCGTTACACGGATTTTTTTTACTTTTCATTCTATGGATTTTTCCCCTACAACCTTTGGACCAACGATAATGTACGGCATGTAAAAAATATTATCTATGTATAAAAAAACTTTCAAAATAAATTAATTTTATGTTGTTTCAAATCAGCCCCCGGACCACTGAAAGAGAGGGGGTTGCAAGCTATGATTTTTCCTCTTCTCACACGGTTTTTGTACGGCGTTGCGGAATAAAGGGTTAGAAGCTGTATTGAACCACTATGAAACTGATGCCGTACATAATGAAATGACCAAATTATTCTTGAAATTGTTAAAAAATCCAAAAAAATTACCGATCTTGAGGCGCACCATTTTTAACGGCACTGCGCGCTATCTCATTATTTTTTATGGATCTATAGAAGTTAAAAATGCCGTACAAAAATATATGACAAAAATGTACTCACTCTACCTGCACTTTTGAATTCTCACCAGCACTTAGTTGGACAGCTTACAAGTTCAACATAGTGCTGAATCTTATCATTTTATGCTCCTATAGATCATCCTATACCTACACGTTACCTTGTGGTTCATATGACTCATCAATTTTTTAGCATGGGCCTGTAGTCTATAAAAGAAATGTGCATTCTTTGATTGAAAGGATTGAAAGGCTACCTAATGCAAAATATCTATTTTATAATTAGTTGTAGGTATTATACATTTATATAGCATTTGAGGACTTTCTTAGTAATGAAAATGACAAAATAGTATTGCCGAAAGAACCTGTATTATTTCCCGTATATCACAAATAAATTGGTATTTTAAAATTAACTAGCTGTTGCCTGAAGCTTCGCTCGCATTTCCACAGGAACCCTTTGCTCGATCGGGATTAAAAGTAGCCTTCATGTTAATCCAGGTCACAATCTATCTGTGTTCCAATTTTCAGACAAACGTTCAGCCATTCAAGCGTGAAAGAGTAAGAAACATCCATACATATATACTCATAAACTTTCGCATTTATAATCTGTCTATGGTCTGCAGTCCGCACCACGCCGAAAGATATAAAAAGCTATCTACAAAAACCTGAGCCTAGCAACATTATCTAGTCAATGATCAGATTACCATAATTTCCTAGGTATGTGTGACATCGATCCATCAAGATTCATGTCTCCCTCAAATTGTCGTCATTGTTTGTCTTGCGAATAATCGGCGCAGGAAGCGACTGATTCGTTATCTTTTCAAAAGAGGCCAAGTACATTGGTTCTATTAATTTCTCATTATGATATTTATCTGTATGTTCGTAAAAGAACTAAAGCTATGTCGATGTGTGTGCCAGAAACTAGTATGATGTAGACATCACAAAAGATACCAACAGATAGACTCTTGTCCTGTAGGGTTACTCCTGAAGCTTGATTCATGCAATATTGAAAATTGCAATCGAGTATGTCATGTTAGGTACACTAACAACAATAACAATACTGGCGAATTATTAACATTTAGTTATTAAGATTCAGAGAGCGATGATGATTATTGCACAATAGACTTTATTGGTGCGTCACTAGTCCAAGTCTATGAAGTTTGAAGTAAACAGTGAAAGTTTTTATAAATTGACCTAGCTTCCGTTTGCTGACAATAGGTTGGTACTTCCTAGCGTCAGGTTGTTTATTTGTTTGCCTTATCTAGATTGCAGACAGATAACCAGTAGGTACTTGTTTTGTGACAGAAAACGGGGAGTGACAACGTGTAGGGGAAATGGGAGTCACTTAAGCGATAGTTAAAATAACGAAAAAAAATATTGTGCTATATTCATCAAAATAATTTGCTTACATACTCTAACTAATTGTCTATCAGTCTCAATTTTATTTTTTTCATTTGAAATTATACTTTGACAAAATTGAAGTTTTTAAAAAATATCACCCTTGACCACCATTACCCTGACATGCGGGTAATTGTAGTCAGCCTGTAGGACAATGAGGGTCAAGGTAGCAATTCTTATATTCAGCATCTGTCGCACATGTAGCCCTCAGGGGAATCCTATAATATGCAGTCTGTGTGGGCCCGCAGTCCGCAGGGCATGCATCGGTACCACATTTCGTTGTTACGGCCAAATTCGGAGCAGAACAAACAAATGTTGCTAGACTCGTCTTCGTTGTCGTCACATATATGAGTCTGACTAATATCAGTCTCAGTGGAAGAGTAGTGTACTGCAAGGTACACGACTCTAGGCCTTGTTTACAGATTTCTGTTGTGAAAGACGTTTCTTGCTTGCTAATGTGGATCGTCCTTTTACAGTCTTAGCTGATTTCTTAATGGGATTTACTGACTCCCATTGCCCGATAATAGGTTTTTCAATAAAAAAACCAAATTTAAGTATATGGTTAAATTTTTACTAATTTTTTTTAAATATATGATTGTTACTTTACAAAATGTAGTTAATAAGACAATCATAAAATTGCTTCGAAACAGTTGTTTAATTTGTGCACACGTAAAATTATATCAAAAACGCGGGAAAACGTGTCGCGATCTTCTCTCGTGAACCTGACGAGCGATCTGAATGACCGTGCGGTGGCGGAAAAGGTATGATACGATTGGCTATTTTCGCCACTGTATGTGTTTCGACGGGTTTTTGTTTTCTAGATATGGTAGTGACACCATTGCCCGCTGACTCCCATTGCCCGGTTCTCCCCTATAGGTTATTCTGAAAGTGCTTGATTTTTATTCTTTCTGCGACTACGATTACACATTTTTTCCCTCACCATAATATAGTCCGACAGGACATATGGCAATCATACTAACATTATAGGTGTGAATTTGTTTGTTACTCCTTCACGCAAAAGCTGCTTTACCGAAATTTGGCACACACATACACCTCCCTCATCCCTTTAACACATAGGATAGTTTTTATGCCAAAAAAATGTTTATATGGGAATAGTGACCACTAGAAATAGAATAGAAAATTGAAAAAAAAAAGTTTCCAGTTTTCTTCAATCGCCAATGTGGTCGAGCGGTCCGGGTGTTGGACTTGACTGCATGAGGCCTCGGATTCGAATCCCGGGTCGGCCAACAAAAAGAAAATTGGATTTTTCCAATTTTCTAATAAACAAAAATGTTGGTCGGGATTGGAAACGTGCCCGGTTGGCGATAGGCTTGCCACCTATCACATTAGGGGACTGAGTATCTTCGGCTAGTCGTGGGTGCCCTGTTTATGCTTCTGCCTACTTTTTCGGGGATATGGGCGTGAAGGTAATTTTTTTTCTCCCAGTTTTCTTTTTGTTGTCCGATCTGGGATCCGAACCCGGGACCTCAGGCAGTCAAGACCAACAACTGAACCGCTAGACTACAGAGGCGCCATGTATATGGTGGTCCTAAGTTCGTAGGCAACTTGTACTGCAGATGAAGAATTGGGAAAGATAGTGATTGTCCTGTAGAGGTAGGTAGAGTAGAGGGGACGGGTCACTCAGACAACTGACTGCTTTTTACCATCAGTAGGTTTGTATATGTTATCTCGTGATTCTCAATAATAACAAATACAAAGTACGTAGACATAGATAAGTATCGATATCTGTTCCGTAAACGGATGATGCATTAATTCGACTAACCGATAAAATTACAATAGATTTACAAACAAACACCTATAGCTGTGAAATTTACAATAGAACGGTATCCAGGTACTTGAAAATTCTATACTTTGTAGTTAAAGGAATTATCCTATATGGAGCTATCAGAAAATAGTATCCAAGAAAAGACTTTTTTCAGCTTCAAAAGGCATGTAATTTTAGTTTAAAAAACACGTCCATCCAGTTTCAATTATGGGTTGAGGCGTATAAGACGATTTTAATTCGTTCTATATTTTCCTATTTTGGTCACACGCTCCAGTTATATAACTTTATCTACTTATTTATGTCAGCTTGAGAACATCACGCCTGGCCCTGCGGTAGAGAAAGAGGAGCGGTCAGGTCATAGGATCAAGTTTAGCTACTAGAACGACCGCAACAGAACGAACGACCTGTCGGTAGCAAGGGATACTACAGTCCAATGTATGCCAAGTAAGAAAACCGACCAAATAGCAACAAGATAATCTCGCACTACCCTAATCAAAATCTGGGGCCAGTTTTGGTCACAAACATTCACTACATATAATATGACAAAAAATCGGGATAGTTACACTATTTATAACTCAAGACGGCTGAATCGATTTGGCTGAAAATTGATTGGGAGGTAGCTTAAAACTAGGAGACGGACACAGGATACTTTTTATCCCGCTCGACTGTGATTAAACTAGAAAAATCAACATTTTAATTTTTCCCATACAAACTGAACGGGTGGAACGAAGTTCGATAGAGCAGCAAGTAATTAATAGAACAATTAAATTCCTCTACTTGCACATAGATCACCAAGTTATTTATGTGTTACCGAAACCTATTACTAAAACATTAATTGGGTAAATAATGACTTGTAGTCACACAATCAAACAATTAAACTGCCGTTACTTGTAGATAAAGTCATTACATAAAGTTAACGTATTTGATTGGTTAGTTAATTATCGATATTTTTTAAATTATTCAACTAAATAGTAAATTATATGTGTTATGTTTGTCAACAAACAAACATGTAGAAATACTTCAACGAAATAAATTTAACTCCAATACCGGAATAATCAATAACCTGGGTATGACACTCGATACAAAGCTACGCTGGAAAGCTCATGTAAAAAAGAAACGAGAAGAGTTAGGCATACGTTATAGAAATATGTGTTGGCTTATTGGCAGACATTCGAAATTAACAATACAAAACAAAGTATTGATATACAAACAAGTCCTAAGACCGATATGGACTAATGTATGTTCACAGAAATTCAAGTTCATTTAAAAAAAATTGTGATATACACTGTGTCAATACTAGGAATAAAAATAATCTTGCTGTGCATGTGTCTCGTCTCCACAGAGTAAGCAATTCTTTCATGGGCCTATGTATACAGTTCTACAATAAACTTCCCACTCATATGAAAGAACTTCCAATTAATAAATTTAAGAAATGTGTTAAATGTAAATTAAATCAAAAAGGTTATTATAACATTGCTGAATATTTAACAGATAAGACTGCTTGGGATTAGTTGCTCCTCATGCCAATCTCTTATAAAATATATTGTATCATTACATAAATTATTGTAAATCAATTTTAAAGTAAGAAAAAAAAAAGACAAGCCCGCTGAGTTTCTTGCCGGATCTTCTCAGTGTGCGGCCGCGTTCCGATCCGGTGGTAGATTTATTATTATATAGACCCGTCACAAGTGCCTCTTGTAGGTTTATGTGAAATAAAGATGATTTATTATTATTTATTATTATTATGGTATACAGTTATGGGGATGTACCAAAAAGACCAATATACAGTGTATACAAAGGTTTCAAAACAAAGTGCTTAGAAATATTGCAAATGCACCCTGGTACATTAGAAATGATGACCTCCATCGAGATCTCAAAGTGGAGTTTGTCAGTGGCGTTATAAAAAAAAGTGCAGAAGCTCATCACCATAGACTTCACCATCATGTGAACATCGAGGCAATCCAGCTCCTCGAAATCACAGGTACAATGAGAAGGCTGAAAAGGACAAAGCCATATGAACTAGTGTAGTGTTGTGTAGATTCACAAAGTGCTAGTGCCAAAATCAAGTGACAGTGTTTTAAGTTCAAGATACCAATAGAACTCAAGTTTAGAGACACTAAGTAAAAGTTGATGGACTTAGAGACTGTAGCTTAGAAGATTAAGAGAAATTAGAATTACTCATTAGTCTATAGACTAGATCGTAATGTCGAAGAAGATGCTCAGTAGAGCTTCTTATGGAGAAAAAAAAATACCGGAATAGACCAAATAGATGCAGGACTAAATAATCCAGCAGAGTTACCAGACTCCGAAACTCAGATATCTACGTTTATGACACAAATGCCTGGACTGTAGTAAATTGCACCCGAGCCATGCGATACTTGCCGACCTCAGGCATATAAGGTTAAAAAGTATACTCAATTTTTTTTAGTTCATTTGCCCTTTCTGGGGTCGGCTATGAACTTAAGGCCATGCTGCCACGCCTTCCGTATCAATATTTTCTTTTTAATATATATAACTTAATTTAGTCATAAGTCATTATACAAAGTCATCTTGAGTCTCAATTTTTTTATTGCTCTAATCACTGTCAGTATTAAGTCAGGTGGTAAAATTATTAAAGTCATCATCATGAACAAGAGTACACAAGATTTTCACCTATACAAGCTTTCCAAACATCAAGGTATTTATTTTTATATTTTCTATATTTGGAACACTATCATGGTTCGGTGGTACACTATCATGGATAAATCAAATTAATCGTCATCTTCTCATTTGTTGTCCAACAAACGTATCACGAGGCGCAAACTAGTGTAGGTGGAAACCCTTTTAAAAAACATCGTCATACTAGTGTTGATTTCGGCTTTGTCACCTGTTTCGGCGTGGAACTATATAAATAATAGATAAGTACCTACATACTTAATTCATTTATTAATATTACAGTTAAACATAAGAGGTATCTAGTAGTTACATCAACCTTGAAGTAGATCATTTTATTATATTTTCAATGGCCCTGAAAGATAACTATTTTATTTATGAGATTATTTTTTGTTTACATACTTGCCTAATGTGGAAAGTCCAAGACTGTCAAATGCCGCTGCTATTTTCAGCCCATTCGGGTTTTCGGGCCACTGTATCTTGTCCAAATCAGCTAGATTTTCAATTCTATCTAGTTCCGAACACTGTATATTTAAAACTAAATGAGTACCATCCACATCTGGGATTTCACTGCACGTACAATACGAACACAATTCGATTAACCTGTAAACTGTTTCTGTAGTTTCCTGTGCACAAACAATGTTAGAAAGAAAAAAGTAAAACGTCAATTTTTTTAAGGCGCGCATTCTGATTCACGGCACTGACGCGACCACGTTCAGCCTGATATTGAAGTGAAGTGATAAGATTCTTTTATCGGAGCCTTATCGCCTTACC
This sequence comes from Calephelis nemesis, assembly GCA_002245505.1. NCBI lineage: Eukaryota > Metazoa > Arthropoda > Insecta > Lepidoptera > Riodinidae > Calephelis > Calephelis nemesis. The sequence continues at coordinate 105,427 of NJDD01006432.1, read as the reverse complement.
GATGCGTGTGTACATTGCTGAAAATTACGTAGACTAGATACTAAAGGATTATACCTAAAGGTTAATTTAAGCACTTAAAATTTATAGCGGGGAGATACGTTGGCGTAATACCTATATCCTATTTAAACTAAATCTCGCACAATAGCTGTAAGTGAGAATGTGAAGAGAACGCGTTCATTTGAGATATCTCTTGAGTAAAAACAATTCAACTCGTTAACTTTGATAATAATTACCAGATTCGAATTTTTATTAATATTACAATAGGCGCTAAACTGAAAAATTATTACTTATCGAAAAAAAAGTTGCAAAAACATCGATTGAAATTTGAACATCTAATTAATTGAAATAATTAAATTGTAAAAAAAATATTTATCTTACGCTTTTCCTTCTGTAAAATAAATATAACATGCTATCACATGCGCTAAAAAATAACGAATTGAACAGTGCTTCGAAATTTAAATTTAAAAAAATGTGTCCTAAGTCTATCCAAAAAATGTAATTCCGAAGAATACGCCAGTTTGGCGCAACTCTCATATCAAAAAATGAAAAAAAAAGTTTGCTATGTTTATTATCTGCCCAAATCATATGACACTGGTTGCCTTATATCTGAACGCCTTTAGACTTACTTTCAAATTATACGGGTTATACTTTTTCAAGTAAACTTTGTACAAACTCGGGTTTGCTATGTATCTATGGAAGTCCCGCCTCTTATTACGTAGTATTTATATACTCTTTGGAATACGCGGGCGGCTGTTGTTGAGTTCGGTAGGTTACCTACCGAATTAAAAAAAATGAGTCCTAAGTCTAACAGTATCCAAAAAATGTAATTCCGAAGACGACGCGGGCGGCTGTTGTTGAGTTCGGTAGGGTACCTCCTTGATAAAAGTCACTAGAAATGACAGAAGATGGTGGTGGATGCGATGATTAGAGAGATGCAAGGCAAGCTTCATTAAATGAAGCTTGCCTTGCATAATAATTAGTGCAGAAATAGGAATATAATATGATTTTAAGAGAGTGGAAGGTAAACAAGCAGAATATGTATTTAATTATGTGTTATTAAACATCGTGGGTAAGTATACCACATACCCATACTTCAAATCGAAACGCGATAGAGCCGAACACTGACGCTATTGGGACAAAGTAAGACGATGGTACTATTCGTAAAGTCGTAAAAAATACTAACAATTTACTGCTTTAATAATGACCGTTTCCACAAAAAAAAACTATCAGATCATCTTCGATCGAAAAAAAAAACATTTAGAAATAAATCGTAGGTAATAATCACAAATCTTAGCGGGTAATTAACAATAAGTTTTACTGCTAGTTTTAAACAGTCATTGACTTTTTCTTTATGATATTGGAAGGCAAACAAGCAGACTGATTTCCTGGTGGTTAGAAATTTACGCCGCCTAGACACTAGAGGTGGTAATGGTGCTTTGCCAATCTGAGGCCGAGATGTTAGGCCTTGAGCACAAGTAAGTTTACCGCCTATCTTATCCTCCGAACCGGAACACGTTAACAGCAAGCACGTTATAGTGGCAGCAATAGGTAAGGCAGTGATACCAATCCAGGCGAGTCGCTGCAAAAGTCTACCACTTAGTCGGAAGTCACATTGTTAATGACGGTAAGCCTATGCTCGCCTTTTACGAGCTGCCTGGCAACAAAGCAGATAGTCTATTCTGCAAAGGAGCCCGGACCGCCACAGGAACTGCCGAACTGACTTGGCTGTCGGATAACCTAGCGTGTAACTGATGCATATTGTCTACGCACTATTCAATTGTATATTACTGTGATTGCGGTAAAACAGATGGCAAAAACTGACGTGTAATAACTAATGACCCACTAATAGCGGAATAGCAATGGCAATGATAAATGTGTTGCCAATGACAAAGCATCGAAGGGGATAGGACTTCATTTCCGAACGTGACAAGCATTCGTCTTTAACTTCAACAATAGTGTCGTCTAACGGCCAATATTAACCTAAGATAAGAGATCGTGCTATTTTTGATCAATTGTCTAGTAACCACTGTTATTTTTCAATAATTAACAAAAACATCTCAGCGACAAAACTCTAGAAGGCCTATCTTTACCTGTAGAAAGGTTAATAATTTTGGAAGTAAGTTGACAAAAAATTAGTATTTTCCCCGTTATTGGATTACACAGAGGGGATCCCTAAATCATTTGATTCATCAGATCTAGACTTGGTAGAGATAGCCTCGTAAAAATAATAAATAAGTACCTAGAAAGTACGCTCTTTGAAATAAAAATAATCGGTTCAGAAATCGATAAACATAAAAAAGATAGGTGTCGAACGTATAACCTCCTCCTTTTTTTAAGTCCTAGTCGGTTAAAACTGCTAGACACAACAAGCGACAAAATTTGATTTTCAAAGAACCAAAACTTTAAAAATATTTAATTTACTGAATTGTGTTAGGTTGGCACTTTACTTCAGCAATGTTTAATAAAAAATAAACCTACTTTTTAGGAACATCTGAACAATTAATTTACTTGAAAATCTCTTCTTATATCTACCATGTATATAAGTACCTACCTGAGGTACCTTCATACAAAACCACAAAACAGATGTACTTACGAGCGCGATCTCAACAAGCACCTATAACATAAATTTATTCCAACATTTTCTTACTAATAATAGTATATAACGACAACGTACTTCAACATAAAATTTAATCATAATCAAAAATGTTACACTAGGACTTGGTTAGTAGGCTCAAATAACGAATCAACAAAAGGATAATTGGCGTGTAAGCGAATTGGTCATGGGGTCAGAAGAATAAAGAGTACAAACTCTTAACAAAAACCGCTTTTAAATTAAAAAAATATATCTATACATATTTTTCATTTTTATCTATATAAAATCGCCTCTGCGGTCTAGCGGTCCAGGTGTTAGACTTGACTGCATGTGGTCTCGGGTACGATTATCAGAATTATTCACAATCCGCAATTTCAGAATTTCAAACACCTCATATATCATATCATATCAATACAACAAACAAAATATTTTTTTTCTTTCAAATCATAATATCGCACCTTCAGTAATGTAAGGGCCCAAGTCAAAATTTTCACATTTAAAATCCCATACACGACTGGGATTTTGAATGATAAAGGCACAAAATGATTCGCTACTGGTTAGTGCTAGCAGAAAGAGAATAAACATAAGAATAACCCGGTAATTATATTTATTTTAACACATGATATTATCAGAAAAAATACTGTATCTTAAAACACGATTTCCCAAAAAGTAGTTTTTTGGATAGTGCCCTTATATTACTGAGGGTGCGATATACTGTTTTGGTATTTTAAGACTGCAATTTGAAATTTAAAAATAACAATTTAACAAACAACAAAATAAAATTAAAATAACAATAAAAAAAACATTATCAGTTTACAACAGACAGAAAAATCATTAAAATAGATTAAAAAAATGTAGAGTCAAACGCGTAACCTCCTACTTCTCGGTTAAATATTAATGCAAAGATGTAAACAGTCTCCACTATAACATAAGTCTAGACGTTAGATACGTATAATGTTGCACATTAGCTAAAATACCGTATAAGCTACAGCTAAGGCACTTAGCTTGTAATGGGAGAGCTCCATCGACCAGTGACATTGCTCAGATAATTCTCCTGTCATATTAAGACGCTACATGAACCGCAACGCGGCGCCTGCTACTGTGTAGTAATAACTTTCCTTATTCCGAACAAATAACGTCGTTTGTTCGTTGCCTACACTAATGGCCATTTAATATGGCAATAAATTACGCCTAATCAGATACTGGCAGCATTACGATGGGTTTAAATATTTTAACCTAAATATGTTTTGTGTCAAACGTTTGCATATAGGATGATAGTTCAAGAAAACTTTTTATAATTTCGCCTTACACTTCTAATCTTATAACAAAGGAATGTTTCAAAAAAATATTCGCCCACCGGCCAGAATCAGAATCAGAAAAAACTTTATTTACATCTATACTGTTATTATAAAGAAGAAAGGTTTGATTTTTTGTTTGAAATGAATAGGCTCCGAAACTACTGGACCGATTTCAAAAATTCTTTCACCTTTAGAATGTTACATTATCCCTGAGTGACATAGACTTTGTTTCATCAAAATCGGTGCAGTAAAAGACAAGTTACGCAGGCGAAGCTGTGTAAAACTGCTAGTGGACCATATAATTGCTACTGGTGTGCGTCGAGATTTTTCAAAATTAGTACTGAAAAATCTTGATTTATACAAAAAAACGCTAGTATAACACGCTGCCATACATCTGCAGTTCAGTGCGGACTATGGAAAACAAATGACGTATGTGCAATAGATCTCGACTTAGATATATTTATTTTTTTAAATAGAAAGCGGCGCGTCAATTTGGAAAATTAAATGTTAAAATATATAATCTATGTTTTCGCTTCGACGTTCAAATATTAAATGAGCATAGAAGTGAATGCGGCCTGTCGTAAACCGCAGCTGCAGATGGAGGCACGAAGCAAACACTATGGTAGTGTGGTTCCGAGCCACACACGGGATACGTCGCACTGCACACCGGAGCGGTCGCAGTATGTGACAACACTATGAATTATGATGTGCCTAAGTTAAAAAATTGGTATTTATTTTTTTCATTTTAACCTGCTCTTGACAAATGAAAATACTGTTTTTCCGAACAGTTTTTCCATTTTCCTATATTTTAAAACTTTCCCAGAATATTTTCAAATTATTCATAACCACAACTATGGTACAACGCCCAACTACATTGCAATTAGGTAATAATAACTCAAAAATCTTATCTTGTATCATATCATTGATAATGCATGCGTTAGTAATATATTTGCGTCATACGCATGATGCGTCTTCGGATGTTCTTAATTATTACGAAACTCGAATATTAATTACAATATTCATTGATGACTTACAAACTTAATCAGTTGTCTAGAATAAATTCGAATAGTGAGAAGTGTATAGTCTTTTATTATCACTGTTGTCTAATGGTAGAGGAGGCTCGAAATTTAAAGAAATTTCGCCGTTGCCCAATTCAACCACAAGTGTATACTTTATGTATATTTATTATAATTTTAGATTTAATTAAAGACGCAGAAAAACTTAAGTTCTTAAATAAAAACAAGCAACACAACCATTTAAAAAAGTTTTACGATAGCTGTTTAATTTAACAATGATTGAAAGGCTACCTAATGCAAAATATCTATTTCATAATTAGTAGCCAATCCCGCGGGAACTCCGGGATAAAAAGTAGCCTATATGTTATTCTGGGTCTTCAGCTACCTACATACCAAATTTCATCGTAATCGGCTTTGTAGTTTTTGCGTGAAAGAGTAACAAACATCCATACATACAAACTTTCGCATTTATAATATTAACAGGATAGGATTTCTAAAGCATTTGAGGACTTTCTTAGTAATGAAAATGACAAAAATAGTATTGCCGAACGAACCTGTACTATTTCCCGTATATCACAAATAAATTGGTATTTTATAATTAACTAGCTGTTACTTGCGGCTTCGCCCTCATTTTCGCAGGAACCCGTCGTGCGATCGAGATTAAAAGTAGCCTATATGTTAATCCAGGTCACAAACTATCTGTGTTCCAAATTTAAGACAAATCCGTTCAGCCATTCGAGTGTGAAAGAGTAACAAACATACACACATCCTTACGAACTTTCGCATTTATAATATTAGTATGAATAAACTGTATCTACATCTTCAATTATAGTTTAAAATATTTTAGAAAATAACACGGCAGCAAATCACCATAGCAAGTGTTTTCCTAAAACACCGTGCGTCAATAGCAACTACTATGCATCTTGTAATATTTGGCGAATGTTGATATAGTTCCAACTTCCAATTCTTGCCGCGCTCGGTCTCATCTGGCGAGCAATCTACTTATCTTGAAAATCCAATCACCTTTATATGATCATCTCATGTATCATCTCAATAATTGGTTAAATGCTTACCTATCCTAATTTTCTCAATAAGTTAATAAAGAAATAAAAGTGCGTCTGGTCAATTCCGAAATAGATATTACCTTCAAGATTTTTTATTGTGATTAAATGATCCAACAACAGAGTCTTAACATTTCGGTTATAAGGAAAAAATAAACTACTTATCATATAGCAAAAATATATATTATATGTTATTCAATTAAAAGTATTACAAGTATATATTCTACATAAGTACACGCTTAGAACTTATCTTCTAAAAGTTGTGTATCTTAAACAGTGCTGAATAAAACAAACATAATATACCTAACGATGGAAGACATTTCTTTCGAGCACCAACTTTGCATTAAAAATGTTAACTCTTTGGTATTTAGTAATGGCGGAACATTTCCAAAGCAAAATTTATTACCTGTAAGGATATAACATACTTATACATCAAAAATGGCGCGAAAATGAAATAAATGCACGCATGTTTTTATATTTTTGTTAAAGTCACTCTAGGACCATGAACGCTTAAAACAATATTATTTCAATAGTAATAACAGCTGGCATCGGAAAAAGAAAATCTTATGACTTTAAACTTTTAAAATTTTAGTCTTAAAAGTCTTTTAAGTTACTTTTATAAGAGGACACTAAACGTCCATTAAATCCCCCCTAACCTGATATTTGTCCATACTTTATCTGTGTCACTTTTGTATGAATGCAAATAAGTGTTACATATTAACTATTGTCATTATTTAACTTTTATGGCAAAAGTGACAAATTGAATGAATAAACATAGAGTAAAATGTATTTAACTACTGTAATAAGCTGAATACATGTGTTATCGCCAAAAACAAATTAATTTTGTGCCATTTTAAAATTCCTACTATAACTACAAAAGAAATGCGACATTTTTGTAAAATATTTAAAAATTAACATAACACTTAATATTGATTTAACGCCAGACCAACATAGGGTAACCAAAAAGTAATCGTACTAGTAATTACTGATACAAGTAAACTGTTTCAAATATTAAAAAGCAATTTGTAACAATGTGACACATATTTTGTCATTCAAACACGAGTTTTTAACAATAAAACTTATCGTGTATCTATTTAAGAAATGAAAGTTCTTGGAGCGCTTGGTATTTTTGAAAGAAAGAAAAAAAAATTATTAGCGGAATATGTGTGTAAATGAGATGTTACAAAAATATTTAAGTATATCAACATATTCTAACATATTGAGGTGTGCAAATATTTTAACATTTATAAAAAATATTATTTAACTAATACATATGCTTTAACTTTTTGTGGGCTTAAACTAACAAAAATCGTGGACCTGTTAACGTTTTCTTATTATTATCACATTATACAAATACAGTATTCAATTTAATTCGTCTATATAACTGTATTACAGAGCTAGTACGTAGTATTATAAAAAACAAGTAATGGAATGCTTCGTAGTTTTTGGCTTTAGTCACCCTTTTTAGCGCCTGCAGTATTATATACATACATAGGATATACATTGAATTAAGGTGTAGGCTCGACATACAGACGCCTTTAGAAATATGAAGGTAGTTCTGGGGACCATTATGATGATATGTTAATTCTACATTTAGATTTCATCCAATGTGTAATGTGGTTACGGGTGTTGAATACTCATCTAAATATTTTCATTCGTTTATCATTTTAACAGAATATCAATATTCTCAAGTAACATATAGATTATTGTATTACAGGGTATTATAATCTGTTACCCCTTTAAAGTACGATTAGAATACTTGATTAAATAGATGTATACGATAAATGTAATGTAAATGACAAATGTTTGAAAATATACTCGGATTTCACGGCCATCTTTATTTTACAGGACATGAATGTAAATGACGAACGTTTGAAAAGATTAACATAAAACATAAGGTCCTTCCACAAGTTCCACAGTTTTCTAGTTTTATTTTATTTTATATCAAATGGACGACTTTGTTTTATATACAATAAGGCCTACGGGAAAAGAAATTGAAAGTCATTTTGATCACGTTGTTTTGTAGAAATATATATCGTTTATTAGATGCAATGAGCACAGTCTAAGAAATTAAACAGCCATTTTGATACAGAAAACAATGTAAATATAACATGATCATTTGTTAACAGACAGAAAGATTTTTAAATTCATCTATTCTAAACATTAGAGCATTTTAGGTAAATAACGTTAGACAAGATAATGCCACGATTTAAAATGAAATATCGTACTGTATAAAGTCAAATGAGTGCGTGTATATAACCGAAAGATAAGCAAAAGTGAAAACGCTAAAAATATGCAAAATTTTACAGATAATTAATTTATTTACAAGTATATTTACTTAACAAGCATTTTAAATTTTAATATAATAAACTAACTACATTCAACTGATTATTTTCAATAAATTACTAAAACACAAAGAAAATAAGCACTATTTCTATACAAAGCATACATATACTAGTAGATAATTTTATTTACATGTATTACGGATCATATTTTGTGAATTGGGTAGTTCTTATTACGTATTATGGTCCCTTTTTACAGCCTAAATCTTAATGGCTCATATTAAAATATATATACAAGAAAAAATATATATTTAACTTATTTATCGCGATCATATAAAAAATAAACAAAATTACCTTCTTATATTTAGAAAAATTCGTTACGTGTTTGATATCATTTATTATATTACATATCTAGTGGCTTAGTCAGTCACTTTTCCCATTCAAACGTATGTTTTGCATGTACATTTTTCAATTATGACTTCAAATAAATGCATCAAAATATTCAACTGCCAACATATTAACACTTACTTACTAACATAAAATATTACTATTTAAATTATGCGTTTCGACTATATTCGTCAAGTTTCTATAAATTTTAAAGAAAGAAAAAATTTCGCCCCAGACAGGATTTGAACCTGTAACCTTTCGTCTCAAGCCGACGAATGCTCTAACCAATTGAGCTACTGAGGATTCAAGTCCCGTGGCGAAATTTTTAATTCCTTTCTAACCCGTTAACGCGGGTAGTTATGTCCTATAGATACACAATTTCGCCACGGGACTTGAATCCTCAGTAGCTCAATTGGTTAGAGCATTCGTCGGCTTGAGACGAAAGGTTACAGGTTCAAATCCTGTCTGGGGCGAAATTTTTTCTTTCTTTAAAATTTATAGAAATTTATCCCACGCACAGGGCAAGTGCTAAAAAAATTTAAAAAAAATAAAAATACGATATATTCGTCAAGCTTCGATAATCTGAATGTATTTAAAATATAGAGTGGCTATTACATAATTAATAATCTCGCTTAACTTAGATTAGGTCAGCCAATTTAAAAATAAAAGGAAAAAGTGTAAAAAGAGAAAAAGTGTAAAGCCGAAGTGCATAATTAAAATAGTAGTACTATACTTGAAAATACTTCACAATAAATTCAACAACAAAATTCGGAATTGTCGCCATATTGACGAGTATCATGAAATCGTTCTATATAGACACCGCTTATGTGTGCGACTTTAAAATTGTGGTGTTTATTATTAAAGTAAACTAATAATATTTAAATGCGTCAACCATTAACATATTTATCAGATAATATCTATAATAGAAACTCTTCTTTAAAATGAAGTATTTCTAACGACAACACTACTAAATATTCTTCAATATTTGTTCAATTTCAAATCTAATTCAATAAATCAAATTTGGAAAAGTTCAAGACAAGATAATGTTTTTAAAATAGATGTACCGATTATTAAGATTTCAAATATTACCAATATATTTCTTAAACTGTAATTGGCAACACTGATGCAGTCGATGTCTCTTTAGAACGACATTATTTGAATAGAGGCAAAGATTTGATCGTACCTCCCTAAGTTCGTGGTGATCAGAGTGCGTTGTGTTCCTTCAGAAGATAATGCCCGACGAGTCTCTTCTGAATGTCGGTAACGCCGCCGTATATTTGCGTACCACGCGCGTCTCTGTTGGAGAACAATATGGATGGATGGCGTACTTTATGGATTGGGTACATAAATATAAAGTCGGTAGCTTTATTTTTATGTACCCACTGTATGGTTATAATTTTATTATACGTAGTCTAGGTTACTATGAGTAGTCAATATGTCAATAATATAATCTGTTTAAATTATAAATGTTGTTAAGTTTATTTTGTGATGTGGGTAATTATTTGTACATGGATAACTTTATTTAGGTAAGAAAGAAAGAAAGAAAGAAAAGAAAGAAAATATATTTATTTGCGGAATATGTGTGTTGAATTTGTTACAAAATTATTTAAGCTTTCCAACATATTCTACCACATTGTGGTGTGCAAATAATTTAATATTTTTATAAGTATTTTAGTAAGTAACATTGACGTGTTTTAAGAGTAAGATGCCTTACCTACGAAATAAAAATAATTTGAATTTGAATTTGAATATTGATTACAAGTTGTTTAATGGGACTTTGCACTTGCTGAGATTGTTTAAATGTATAATAATATTGTACATTTAAACAATCTCAACAAGTGTAAGTGTAATAAAAATAATAATTCGTCTCTGTCATAGTGTACGCAAATAAAAATTGTGATAATCCATTCACCTGTTTAGAGAAGTGCAAAATAATATTCTCTAAACGTTATAATACCTATTCGTTTCTTTAAGTTAGAAGAAGCAAGTAGACGGCTCTCCTAATTGTAAAAGGCAAACGTCGCTAAATAGACACCATAGATGTTATTGGTCTTAGACCACACGTGCAAGCTTATTTCTTCCAGCAGGGAACATGAAAATGGTGACGGTATTAGGTATGGCGATGGTAGCTATCCGGGCAAGCGACTACACAGCTCTCTTCATTTAGTTATAACTGACTTCATTAGTGATACAATCCAGTAAACACCAGTAGACGTAAGTGTCATCTCACCCTAACGCCTAATTAGAGCAAAACATGTCTTAAAATCCTAAGAGACCTATGTATAAAAAGCACTATGTTAAAAAAAAACTAAAAAAAACTAGTCATTATAATATGTACCTATAGATCTATACATACAATAAATCTGTAGCAGGGTCAATTCTGTACATTGAAAATATTGAAAAAATAAATAGCATGGGGTGTTAATGGATCGATACCAAACCCAAATATGTGATAAAAAATTTTTTGTCTGTCTGTATGTTCAGGCATCATGTGAAAACTAACGGTTCGATTTCCATGAAACTTGGTATAATCATACCTTATTATCCCGGAAAAATAAGTAGAAAAAAAATCTTAATTTTTCAGTTTTATCACGCGAAGACCGACATCCGCGCGGACGGAGTCGCGAGCGGAAGCTAGTATTTTAATAATATTTTCTTCTTTTTGTAATTTAATGTTTTAATATAGTCTGCTTATTACCAATTAAAGCATGATGATTGATGAATGTATGATAAATTAAAAGAATACTTAAATATTTTGTACATGATATGTCATCACAATTTTGCGAATAAATATTTATAATATTACCTGTAATGTCTCTCCGCATTGTAGTTAGTGGACAGACCCTTCCCACCAAGTATTTGCACGCAGTGATCCGCCACTTTAGTGGCGTTCCTGCCCGCCACGTATTTGGCCATGGCACTGTTCTTCGTGCACACGTCAGTCGCCGCACGATATGTCAGCAAACGGGCCGTTTCCACCAGGACACACATTTCTGTCAGTCTATCCTAAAGTTTAAACAAATAAATTTATTTGTAAGTCATTAACGTTCATGATTGACATTATTTCGGGTAAAATTGTGAGGAAGTACCTTGATTGACGGAAGACGTGTTAGATTCTTTCCGAAGGCTTCTCTCTCTTTAGCGTAATTGATTGCAGTATCTAACGCAGCTTGAGCAATACCTGCAAATAATATAAAACATTAGATAAATTTTACAAATAACAGACGTAAAAGTAGTGCTGATAATTAAAGTTTGCAAGATAAATAACAACTTCTGAAAGGAGAAAGCTTTTGATAATCGTGTTTATTTAAACACGACTGTTAAACACAATTCTCAAAGCATTTTTTAATAATAATAATAATAACTCTTTATTTGTGCACAAACAGGGTACATGGAGGTGTTGTAATAATCTTTTATGCTTCGCCTATTCCACCAGACTTAACTGGTATACACATTTTATTTAAGGCTAAATTAACATTATTATCTCTTAATGCTATATTTATCAAAAAACATTGTTAAATATTCAATTATTAAATTTTCATTTGTTTGTTTTGAATTTATTTATATTTTATAATTTAATTCAATCAAATAATGTATGATGTATTTGTAATACCTCTTTATTAAATTTAAATTACAAATAATATTTCCATTAAAATAAATAATTTAACTATGTCAATTCCAATAAATATGTCAATTCCAATAAGTATGTCAATTCCAAAAAAAATATACAATAAATATAAATATATAATAAACCATTTGCAAATATTTTTTTCATATTATAATTATAAGCAGGTATATGACTATATTCTATAAGCAAGTAATTCCTTTACATCATAAAAGCATTTTTCTATGAGCCATTTTGATAACTCTTTTTTAAATATCTTAACAGGTAGTTCCTTGATGCTAATTGGTATTCTGTTATATATTTTTATTGCCATTAAAGGAGCACTTTTTGAGCCACCTGAACTCTACATTTAGGTATATACAGTTTTTGCTCAAATCAAGTGGATCGTTGTGTATCTTCTGTATTTAATTTAACAGATTCGGGTATCTTTTAACAAAAACAGAAATGTCCCTAATATACATACAGGGCAATGTTAATAAATTATTTGTCTTAAACAAAGGCTCGCAGCTGTCTAATGGTTGAGCATGATATGTAGTCCTTATGCATTTTTTTTTTCACTCTAAAAGCTTTGTGCATATTAACTGAGTTCCCCCAAATAATGAGCCCATATGAAAGAACAGAACATACATAACCAAAGTACGCAGTAAGCGCTGCCTCTTTAGACACGACTTGGCGTAGACGTCTAATTGCATAAATAAATTTATCTATTTTAGCACAAACCGTATCTATATGCAACTTCCAATTACAGTAATTGTCATAAGTAATACCTAAAAATTTAATAGATTCTATTTCTTCAACTGTTTTATTGTCGTAATTAATTTTTAATTGAATTTTTCTCATATTAATATTATTAAATTGTATTAATTTAGTCTTATCTACGTTAATATTAAGATTATTATTGTGTAACCATTCTGCTATTTTATTTAATGTATATTTAATGTCATGTTCGTAATTATTTATATTTTCACATTTAATAAGCACAGTTGTGTCGTCAGCATACAATATGTAAGGGTTGGTGGTTAGATTTGGAAGGTCATTAATATATATAAAAAATAACAAAGGGCCTAAAATACTTCCCTGTGGTACACCCATACTATTCACTTTAAATTCTGATCGTTCATATTTTTTTATACCTTTTACTATAGATTTTATTTCAGTACATTGTTTTCTATTAAATAAATAGCTCTTTATCCACTTCCAAGCATTACCCCTGACACCATACTTTTCTAATTTGTCTAATAAATTTGAAAGTTTCACGAAGTCAAAGGCTTTACTCATATCGAGAAATATAGCACTGATTGGTTTTCTATCATTAAGTGAATCTATGACTAGTCAAATGATAACAAGCTAGAGTCGTGGAACCATCGTGGAACTGTTACTACGAAAACCAAATTGCTCTTTTGAAAGAATGTTGTGCTTTGTAAAAATGTTATTTAATCTAAGCAGCATAGTTTTTTCGAATATTTTTGATATTACTGACACTAGGGTCACTGGCCGATAGTTACCCATATCAGAAGTTTCATTTTTTTATGAAGGGGTTTAATGATTGATAATTTAAAAGCAATTATATCTTACAGCAGGAATTAGGTACGTGTAGTTTTGGGGCTACTCAAGATCAAATGAATTATTAATGTCAACTAAGGTAAACAAGGTGGAGCTTTAACTTAATTAAAATGATTTGAAATTTATTCCGACCTTTACGGATAAAAAAACAGTCAGAATAACAATTTATAAATATAGAAATTGGTAAACATACCATACCATCAAACGAAGTACTTATAATAGTATAAAAAGTAGTACAGTAGTAAAAAAATATTGGTCCGACATTGCTTTTTTGCGTTACATTCACCATATGCCAATACGTATTGAGGCACATAATGAGCCGTTTACGGTAATTCCGATGATTTCTTAATCAAGCTGCTCTATATAGATCGTGTTGTAATTTTGATCAATCGTATCTATGAGTATCCTGAAGGTTCCCTAGATCGGCCCCAATTTATATTATGCTATAGAAACTTACCAAGGATGATGATCCTAGTCATGATGATTTATTCCTTCATGATGGAGCTGTTTAAAAAACTATTTGAAACCCTACTCCATCCATTAGAGCAAAGTCCGGTCAACTCTCTTCTATAGTTTCTATTCACCTTATCATCGGCATTTGGTGGAATTCCATTTTAGACACAATTGTACGTGTATTTGCACTTTCCACAATACATTATTACTTTTTCTGCAAACCGGTTTCGCTAGTTCAGCTACATCAGGACGGTTACAACTGTTTTAGATAACAGCTAATATTTGTTGAGAAATACGTACCTACAGCACGTGCGACATTTCTTATTTGTACCGTACTGTAGCTCACGCTTCATAAATGATTTACCCAATGCATTTGAGCATAGACACTCACCCACAGCATGCGCAGCGATCCCAATCCGGCCCTGGTCGAGCTGGTCCATGGCGATCCGGAAGCCGTCCCCGACCGGGCCGAGCACGTGTGCGGCGGGCACACGCACGTCCTGCAGCCTCAGGTCGCACGCGGTGGCGGCCCTGTGACAAGCGCTTTACTTCTGTTTTATTCCGCCTTCAATCTTACCAGAATGCCATCATTCCCTATCTACTGCACAAATTCGTGTTATTTTAATCTTATGTTATAGTTTTTGTATGTTTAATCTCTTTACCTACTGAACCTATATTTCTTTCTTTAGTTCTTTATTGTACACAAAAAAATCAAAAAGGCGAGCTTATCTCTAAAAGAGATTTCTTCCAACAAACAAAAACTAAGAGAATGCATAAAAGAAATGTAGAACATACAGTGTACAATAGAAAAATTTACTGTACAAAAAAAACATCAAAAGGGTGTAAAAATGTAAAACGCTCGTACATATATTCAGGAGAAGCAGCATTAAATACAACTTTGTAAAGGAAACAGAGACAATGAAGGTTTTTACGCTCACGAATGGGAAGCCACTTAAGTCGCTCTCTGAACATGGAGATATAATCAAATTTCTTCAAGCCGAAAATGAAGCTGATCCCCACATTTTGAAGTCGCTCAAGTTTAACAAATATATTTATATAGTCTCCTTAGACAAAAAGGTTGTCTGGCAGAGATTGCTTTGTTTGAAAATTATACGGCCTTTTGTGTTCAAAAAACTATAATCAGACCTCTTTGTAAATGAACGCCTACAGCTTTCGCAATAGATCACAATATAGCAGGCGGTTCACAAGTGACCTCCGCTACCAATGAACAGCTGTAGCACCAGTGGTCTCACATGCCCGGTTCCTATACTTAAGAAACGAGTCGTTTTGCTTACGAATTGTAGTTTATTTTTGTACGAATAGTAAAAAATATAATTACGGTCACTCAGTACCGATTGATAACCCGAAACGTTTGTGTGTTTTATTCGCAACATCAACAGACGCGTTGCCACCACTGGACGTAAAATATGAATACTGCATATTAATAATTTATTCGCAATAAAACTGTACTACAGTTTTATTAAGTGCAGTGAAACTACAAAACCCGACTCCAACTTTTTCGTAAGGTACTAGATTTGATACTTGAAGGGTGGAGTTCGAGAACGGTTTAACTAACAAATACGTGGTTTGACGCAAATAACGTTTTAAATATTCAGAGCATTATTTTCAATTCTACTAAAAAAATTCACCCCAGATATCGCTGGCTTAATTTTCAAACTCCGTATCTCCATTTGGTAAAATTTTACAGGAGGAAGAAAAAACTGTTTTCAAATCAAATCAAATCAATCATTTATTGCTCCATATGTCACATAAAAGGTATTACAAATTTTTCTCACTTGTTTGAAGGACATATTATGTACCCTTTTAGGGTGTTGCAAATTGAAGCGGACCGATCTATTTCAGATTTTACTTTTGAAATTGTCTACTAAATAATCGTTTAAGGTATAATAACTCTTTTCTATCAAAAATGTCTTCAATTTTTTTGAAAATCTTAGGTTATTCATCTCTGATTTTAATTCATTGGGAAGTTTATTGTAGGTCTTAATTGTCATAACATAAGGTCCGGAACTATGTATTTTTAATTTTGACGGGGGTAATTCTAAATTATGTTTAAATTTATTTCTAGCTTCGTAGCGTCGAGGGTTGTCTGCTTGCTTTTTAAATAGATCTGAACGTTTTCTGACAAATGTACATGATTGTAATATATATATTGAAGGTAAAGTTAAAATTTTTAGATTTTTGAAATAGGGTTTGCAGCTTTCCGACTCTTGAATGTTTGCTAGGATACGTATACATTTTTTTTGGGAAATGAATATATCTTGAGCGTTTACACTATTTCCCCAAAGTAAAATACCGTACGTGAGCCATGAATTAGCATATGCGTAATAGGCAGACATAGCAGTTTGGAGATCGGTAACCCTACGTAATTCCCGTAGACCATATAAAAAACTAGATATTTTTGTTTTAATTTTATTGATATGACTTTTCCAATTTAAGATAGAGTCGATATTTAATCCTAATAATGAAAATGTGTCAACGCATTCAATCTTGTTATTATTATAAATAAAGTTTAATTCAAGGGGATTTTTTTGGTAGGGCCTAAATTGCATTATTTTTGTTTTAGAGAAATTAATGTCAAGGTAATGTTCATTCATCCAACTAATTATAGTATTAAAATTGTCAGTAAGATTTTGATTTAAATTTATATTATTATTACATGAAGTCAAAAGAGAAATGTCATCAGCAAATAATACACAGAATTCATTTAATATTTTAGGGAGGTCATTTATGTACAATAAAAATAGGATGCATCCAAGAACACTTCCTTGTGGAATTGAGTTTTCTATTTGTATCACTTGTGATCTAGTCTTACTAATTGTGTTAGTCTCGACGTTATAATTTTCAATTTCTACCATTTGTTTCCGATTATTTAAATAGTAAGTTAACCATTGCAGTGGCTTACCGCGTATTCCTACATCATATAGCTTTTTTAACAAAATTTTATATTGTACTTTGTCATATGCTTTTGTCATATCTAAAAGAATTCCAAAAGCATATTTCTTTCCATTTATTATGTTCAGTATTTCATTTACGTATTTATAGACGGCTAATATTGTTGAATGGTTTTTTCGAAATCCGTTTTGAGAAGTATGAAATATTTTGTACTTTTCACAAAAAGAATATAAGCGTGTTTGCATTGCTTTTTCAAAAATTTTTGATGATGTAGGCAAAAGTGCTATAGGCCTGTAGTTGTTAGGGTCTTGTTTACATGCCTTTTTATGAATAGGTTTTATAACTGATACTTTTAAGAGGTCTGGAAAAATTCCCTCTTGAAAAGATTGATTAACTAATAAGCAATATGGTAAGGTCAATTCTTTAGCACAGTATTTTATTAATTTTGGCGGTAATTCATCAATACCATGACTATTTTTGCTTTTTAAGTTGCGAATTATATTATAAATTTCGCGCGGTTCTACTGGACTTAAATACATGGAGTTATCAGTACGCTCACCGTAGTGACTGCACATCGTTTGGCGCAGGAGTGAAGGCTGGTTGCTAGGCGCATCCCCGCCACTCGCGCTTACCCTTCCTACCGATGCAAAAAACTCATTGAAATAATTTGCTACCTGGTTCGGGTCGGACGTTAGAATATAATGGATTTTTAAGGAGACATTGTGTTTAGTGTGTTTTATGTTTTTATTTGTACATTCTTTAATTATTTTCCACATAGATTTAGACTTATTTTCTGAATTATTCATTTCTTTTATATATTGAATTCGTTTTGATTTTTTAATTGTTTTTTTAAGTAATAATATTTAAATTTTTATTTAAGTAATAATATTTATAGTTTTATTAAATAACTTACAACAAAAAAATAGACAAACAACTTATTTTACATTAAAATATTATAAATGCTTGTATTTATTGTAAATATGTTATGTTTACACTAGATAGATAAATACAGTGAAACCTGGTTAAGTGAGACATCAAGGGACCTGCAATGTCGTCTCACCTATAGAGGTATTCCACTTAACCAGTGTCTCAGATATACAGGTATATAAATATCTGTCTCATTTACAGAGGGTTCCATTAATAGAGGTGAGAATACAGGTTATTTCAGTTATACAGGTGCAATCATTCAACAAAATTATGTTAAATATATTATACATATATGTTATGTATGTAAATGAGTTTTAATAAAAAAATAGTACTTAAAGGTAATAATACAAATGTAATCAACAAAAATATTCAAGCAGGTTTTTACACGTAATATGTACGAATATTGTCGTATTCGCAGGCAGATACACGAGTTGAATGTGGCTTAGCTCGGGCATATTATTGTGAGCAGTACAATTGTCCACAAACATTAAAATTTTTCGCTTCTGGCCTTTCATTTCTGGGTTTAAATTTTTCAACCAATCAGAAAAAATTATGGATGTCATACATGCCTCGTTATTATTTTGGTAATTCATAGGCAAAGTTTTAACACCTTTGAAACATCGTAGAGACTTAGATATCCCGATTAATAGGATAGGCAACTTTTCAGTTTCTGACATGTTAGCACCTAGAAGTATTGTAATGCGCTCTTTACTAAGTTTCCCGTTTTCTTTAATCGTCGGTCCACTTACCTGAACGTTTTTGTTAAGAAAATGCTTGACCCATGTTAGCAAACACTGTTCAAGTTCAGGATATTCTGATAAACGTACACGTTTTAGTTTTCCTTGTCCTTCAGAACATTGTGATTCAATTTTATGTTTACTCTGAATTATTCTACAAAGAGTAGATTTTGGCACATTAAATTCGGCACAAACTTCTTCGCGTGTCTTACCACTTTCATAAACGGATATTAATTTCTGTTTTTCACGTAATTATAACGATTGTAGCTTTCGTTATGGCATTTTTCAAACAAACATCTGTATGATAGTAAAGCGAAACTAAAACTGAAGGTAATTGAAGCTCAAAGTTTGTACTTACGTACTTGGAATTACGTGTGGAATTAGTGGGTAGAATAAGAATGAGTAAACAAAGAATGTTGTCTCAGTTACAGAGGTTTATGCATATAAAATTTACTCGCTGTCTCAGTTATAGAGGTAACTATGATGATAAATCGAAAGAACAAATCTCAGATATAGGGACTTTCCTCGTCCCACTAACAGAGGTAATTCGGTGCCAAACTGTTGGGACCTCAGCATGAGTTCCAGTAATGGAGGTTTCTCACTTATCCAGGTCCCACTTAACCAAGTTTCACTGTATATATTTTTTTTACAAGATGACATTAAAATCAATATTTAATGTCAATGTCAATAAAATATTTCGAAAGTTTTGGAGTTACAAGGTTAATCGTGGATATGGCGCTTGTTAAAGGTAAAAAGAGTTTTCGGCGATATAATCCATTCCAATCCAATTAAGATAATTAAAATTATGATATTTTATGTAGGTTTAATAAATATTCACTATTTTTGGTACTAGCGATCTCGACATCTGTGTCAGTTAATCCGCTTTAAGACTGAATATCGCGAGATATAATGAGATTCTTGTTATTTTGAAAAGGACATTAGATAGATTATTTCTTTCTGAATCCAACTATATCAATAACTAATTTTTGAAAAAAAGAATCAGTTAAACCATTCTCGGACTCAACTCATCAATTCATTTTTGAAAGATAGCAATGGTTCCGAAATTGTCCCACAAAAATAAATTAACATCCTATTAGTAATTTTAAAGTTTTACTAAGTAATACAGAATTTTTTTAGTTTATGTCGAGACCTCAATGATGAATGAGCATAAATCACTAGCCAGATCATGACAAAATTATTATGGGATCAACTCTGAATCCTGTTTTTCTATAACAGAATTATCTAAGTCGGTTGGCTATTTTTTGAACAATTGCCTTACAAAAATACAAAAAATCGCTTTGGAAATATGAACCTACTCCTTTTTTGAGAGTCGGTTAAAAAACGACAAATTTCTAACTCAATGCGTACATACGTCAGTCATAATATTAAATATAAATCAAACACCACTTGTATGGTCCTGGACAAATTTAAAAGTGAAAATCCATTCGTTATAATCCATGTCACCGCTAATCTAACATGCAAAAAAATAACACCAACATAATATTACGGAGTCTGTTAAAGGTAAACCATTGCCCGTTAAAAATTAAAAGATGCAGAAAAATTCGGATCTAAATATGTTACTTGCAGAATTGTCCCAATAGACTAACAATATTTTTACAACGAGTATAAAATAGTAAGTACATACCTGACACCCATTAGTGACTCTTTTTTGCCTCTAAATACACCTTCCGCGTCGAGTGGAACTAGGAAACCTAAAATAATATCATCCAGTCAGAGTACTGTAACAATATTTGTATTTTCGATTCAAATACTTCTAGCAAAACCATGTTGCACATTTCTGATAATAAGCTAATCGCCTCTGTGGTCTAATGGTCCGGCATCGGACTTGACTTCTTGAGGTCCCGGGTTCCACACCCGGGTCGGGTAGCAAAATAAATGTACGTTTTCAATGTTCCAACAAAAATAAAGTTGCCCGGGATTGGATATTTGCCCAATTGGCGAAAGGCTTGCCACCTATCACATTGTGGGACTTAGTGTCTTCGGTTAGTCGTGGGTGCTCTGGTTGTACCTCTGCCTACCTCTTCGGGGATATGGGCGTGAAGATACTTTTTTGCTCATAAGCTACTTATAGTCACTGTCGCTGATTTCACATTCGGCGGAGTAAACCCTTCCTAGGTAGTAATTTAATAGTACATGCAGTAATTCATAACAATCAATGATTTGTTTAATTTCTTACATTTTTTGTTAGAATATGGCATGTGTTTACGGTATAGTAAAGCATGATCCGTACACTACGTTACTACCCGTTTAAAATATTGACCATCTAATTTATAAATATAGGCTAAGGTACTCCAAGGTTTAAGTAAACATTAAGGTCTGTTAACAATAACTGAAACCTTGGAATCTATAGCCCAATTTCTATAACTAACGAACCGTAATTCGTTAGTATAACCATTGGTAGTTTGCCTAAAATTGACGAAGCGTTGCTCATAGTTACACAAAATGTTTCGAGTTAATGGTCGATAACGCGACCGTAATTACATTTTAACTAATTGTAAAAAAATAGTACCATTTATAAGCAAAACAAATAATTCTCGTAGAAACCAGGCACATGTCTTTGTATAAGATAGTAGTGGCTCACTCACAAGCTAATCCTTTATGTCTCAATTCAGGATCAAATGTAGCAAAGACAGCCGCAGCGGAGCCTTCTACAGCAGTTGTCACCCAACTCTTCTTGCCATTCAACACCCAGTAATCACCATCGCGTGTGGCTCTCATCTGAATGTTAGCAACATCACTACCTGCATCTAAAAATAATAAAAAGAAAAACTTGCAAGCAAAGTTTGTACCAAGAGCTATATGACTGATATTTACAAATGTAAACTTTTAACCATCCACACAGTATCAATACATTTCCTTTTTTTTAATTATTATAGCCACTTTTACAAAAATCTTAAATTTTTGTTAAAGAGAAGAAAGAATAAAAAAATTAAGACTTGTAATTGAATCTATAAACTTACTTGGTTCACTCAATGAGAAACATCCTAACTTATCTCTAGTAAAGGATTTTAAAAACACCTCCTTTTGCTCTGGTGTGCCTTTCTCATTTATTAGATTAGCATAAAGGAAGTTGTGTATCGAAAGCACCATCCCCGTACTGGCACATCCTTTAGATATCTCTTCAACGGCAACAGCGAGAGACAGATAATCCAAGCCTAGCCCTCCGTATTCTTCATCCGAACAGGCTCCCATCAGACCCAGATTTGACAATTCTTTAATCTGTAAAAATATGTGTTTTTACTTAAACTCCGGAAAGATTATTAGTACTTGTACACAATCTGTATAAGGAATTGCGTTTACTTTTATCTTTAAAAGAAAAATAGTATTATGTGTTTTTTATTTGGTTTTCAATGGTTTTAATGAAACTTAGGCAAGAATCATCTCGATTATGTCAATTTCAAACAAAAGTATCATAAAAAATATTTTTTTTTATGAAAGACCAAGCAGAATATTTGTCTAGTAAAGCTATTTCAAGTTTTTACATTATGTTTTAAATTATTACATCACGTTTTTATTATAAAAACCACAAACAAAACATTTTCAAAAGTATAGAATTTTTTTGTATAACTTAGAAATTTAACTTTCATTAAGAAATGTAAGAATAATGGAATATTTTAATCAATAATAGAATTGAGATTTCTGCCTCCAACTGATTCTTAATATTTGTTTTTTAAATATATTATTCAAATATTACTTACAAAATTTTCTTTTATCTTGGTATCTGTTTGACTTATAGATGATTTCAAACATAATTACATAACACCATAAAAGCAAGACATCAGTACTAACCACTTTAGATAGTAAAAACTGATAACAGTAAAGCATGATCTTATGGATATTTGGAAGAAATAGAATATTGAAACAGAACAGAACATACAACCCACTGTATCTTTCATTAAAATAGCTTATAAAATATTACCATAACTTTCATATCTATTAAAACTGACATATGTAATTGACTATAAAATAGAGCTAAATAATGTATATGTCTTATAATGTAAGACCTAGTTCAAACTTCTCAATTTTACAGGTTAGTGACATGATTATCAAGTACAATAATTCATACTTTTATTATCTTAACTTCCATTATAAAAAGAATTATAAGAATGCCAAGAAACCTATTTAGAGACAACAAGTTATGATCTTGATTAAAACTAGTTATTTTTACAAACACTCTACACACCTGATCGAATGGGAACCTCCCTTGCAAGTCCAGTTTTGAAGCATTAGGTTTAAGGTGTTCATCAGTATATTTTCTAGCTAATTCCTGGATGGCTAACTGCTGCTCATTTAATTTAGTATTAAACCCTCTACTTTGAGTAGTACTCCTCTTAGAACTTTGTAAAAGCAAGCCTGTAAAAGTTTAGTTCATTTTTAGGAATTTATCTAATTTATATATGTCTATATAATAAATATATGTCATATTAAGGAATT
>NJDD01006432.1:64838-81980 GCA_002245505.1 Calephelis nemesis | reverse complement strand
ACAGTATTTATGGCCAGACTAAGTATATGTCTATATAATAAATATATGTCATATTAAGGAATTTCTTAGTTTGGTCTTTACTTTCGCCTACATATAATACATGTTATAGTTATATAATATCTCCATGCCCATATCCTCGAAGAAGTAGGCAGAAGCATAACCAGGGCACCCAAGACAGAGGTGTAATGAACATTATATAACATGTTCATTTCTTGAAATTGTAAGTTTTTAAAAGGTTGCACTGTAGTTTCCCCCGTGTTGGTCCGGGCTCCTTTGTAGAATAGACCATCTGCCTTCCTGTGCCAGGCAGCTCGTAAAAGGCGAGCATAGGCTTGCCGTCACTAACACCGTGACATCTGACTAGGTGGTAGAGTTTCGCAGCGACTCATCCGGATTGGTACCACTGCCTTACCTATTCCTGCCGCCATAACGTCATGACGTGTTCTGGTTCGGAGGGTAAGGTAGCCGGTAAACTTACTTTTGCTCGAGGCCTAACATCCCGGCTTGTGGTTGGCAACGCACCATTACCACCTTTGGTGTCTCTATGCGGCAGGAATTTCTTACCATCAGGAAAACCGTCTGCTTGTTTGCCTTCCAATGTCATAAAAAAAAAATAGCAGAAAATGGTTTACATTTTTTGAAGTGTGACTATACAGTAAATGGTTTGTTCTACCCGTAATTAAAAATTAACATCTGCTATTTTCTTACTATTAATAGCGTTTTAAGTTAGTAATGATTATTATACATAAACTTCTGATGTTTTAATATGGATTACTTTTAATGATTCTTAATTTTACAAAATCAAAATGACGAAGTTTGAACACTGCATGACAATGAACAAGTATTTTTTTATTGTTTTACTAACTTCTAAGCTTACCATTTAATCTAGCTGCTTTTAAAACCACGTTCGAAGCCATGTCGAGATTTGGAACCGCCGCCGGTAAATACTTATTTTTCGTATCGGAACTTCTGTATAATAGGTCTGAATAAATATGAATTCATATTGAGTTAGTTGTGATAATTTTAAATGATAAGTTGATAAGCCACAAGGTCAAAATGTTAAAAAACGTAACACTTCAAATTTACAGTAGGGTAAACAATGTTTCACAATTAATGTCCTGTGAACGGTAGAAAAATAAAATAACAGTCGTATTTATTGTCCAGATTCAGTAGGTCGATAATATTTGTAATTTCTCACTATAGCCTTTTTCATCTAATTTGGCGATTAGCAGTTTTAAGAAAGATAACTTTTTGAAGTTATATCACTAAGCATATTTGCGTCATTGCTTTAATATTATAAACTTTGATTAATAACATTACTATTAAGGCTACATAAAAAACAACTACGTACGTACTATTAATTATTATTGTATGATATCACCAATTTTATTATTTCAAATTAATATGTATTCTGCAAATGTACAAATTCGCCTACGATTCGGCAACTTGACCTTGGACCTTGTTTGTTGACAGTTGACACTTTTATTTACATGACATAACTTGACAATCTGCCTGGATGTCAATGCCAATTTTAACTTTCTTCTTTTCTTTTTTTAAGTTAGGTACTTTGCCCCTTTCTGGGGCCTGCTAAAAATTACAAAAAAATTGTTTACAGCTGGTTGTCATCGCTGTCGATAAGCTGTCAAAAAGTTATGCAGGCCATGAACTGTCAAAATTTATAATAAAATTAATAAATAATATTGAATTTATATTAAATTTAATTCATATTTAAAGATACCCGATAAATAATCGTTACCATACTGTTCAGCGGTATTAATTAATTTAGCTAATGTGTATTTTAACATTTAAAGTTCATGTAAAGCCGAAAAGTTAATCCATTTAGCACCGTATAAATAAAACAAAATGACTTCGATATTTGACCAATATGAACAAGCTTCCCAAGTTTCTCAACGACCAGTTGCAGTTTCTGATCAAATGACTTCCTCTGGTTACATCAGTATGCATTTGGAAGAAAACAAACCAATGTTCTCTAAACAGAAAATGAACTTCAATCCTTCTGATCTGATTACACACATTGCTGTCGCCAGTGATTATCTTGTGCTCGCTATGGCAAATGGCAAGCTATTTCGTCTTGATTTGAAAATGCCAGACCAACATGAAGGTATGTGCAATATTTTGTGTAAAAAAAAACCTGTAAGCGAATGTGGGTACACATTTTTATATTATGATATTAGCAGCCACAAAGACACAATAGTAACAATTATATTCAAACTAGCTGCGCCCCGCGGTTTCACCCGCGTATGTCCCAATCCCGCGGGAACTCCGGGATAAAAAGTAGCCTATATGTTATTCTGGGTCTTCAGCTACCTACATACCAAATTTCATCGTAATCGGCTCTGTGGTTTTTGCGTGAAAGAGTAATAAACATCCATACATCCAAACTTTCGCAGTTATAATATTAATAGGATAAAAATGTGTTGTATTAATCGAAAAACCTTAACATTTCTTTAGTTTTGTTGTTTTGAGTCTAAGTATGTATATTTTCTATTTTTTGGCTTCATGTTTAACTGTGTATGATCTGTTTTTAAATTTAAGTTGTTGTGAAATTCATTGAAATTGGTAGAATAATACACAAGATATTAAAGCCTATTGTTTTTAAATATTTGATTAATTTGCACCAAAGAGAAAGAAATTTCTAAGATTTTTTTTGCAAATCTAAAGAAGATTAAGCATGTTTGTTCTGGGAATTGAGACAAAAAAAACAAATTGTGGTAAGATTAAATTTAAAAGTTTAACATCTATCTGTATAGGACAAGCATAATTTCTTAGAGAACCTGATTTTAGGTACAAAATGGTGAGTGGTCATACTGACCGTATGAAGTGGAAAGTAGCCTACAAACATCATGGCCTATAATCTGACCCGGTTGATAAAAGTTTGCATACGAAAACCATATTAGTTTTAAATTATGTAGTGATAACCCACATTTTTTATTGTGAAACCATTTTTAATATAATCCATAGGGATAACACTTGACAGTTGTACAAAGTTTTAATATTTTATGTACTTTTGATTGTATGAACACTGGATAATTAATCTAATACACAAAAACATGCTGTCTCTGTCGCACAGCTGGTAGAATTTATTGTTACGCTCGCGCTCACGCACACTTCATCCCTTGTAGTCCCTTGTCACTTCTTGTTGCTAATATATTGTTCATATTATATAATGTTAATAATATATTATTAGTTCCTGTGTTCTTAATAATATATTTTTTATTATTTTACAGTTATCCTATGTATTATTGTTATATATTAAGTATTAAATATAAAGAAAAAAACATTTGTTTTAATTATTTCACTGAAATTCCCCATACCTACAGTAATGTGACATACACCGTAGCAAACTATGAATATTTCTCTATAAATACAGCCTTATTCGGTTTTTGTACGCCATGGGTATGGTTTCCATAGTGCTGTGGCCCATTACCTTTAAATTGAACATAGAAAAGCTATGCAGCATTACTGCTTAAACGGCCCAAATCTGCAGTACATGTTTTACATGTTTTATGTCTTTATATTAAACTCCCTAATGTTAGCTCCACCTGATAATGTGCACAGTCACCAAACAATATAGATTTATACTGATCTTTCTTATTTGAATACCTGCTTGATTATGCACCTTAATTTAAGATTGCAACTATAAATTCTAGTAAAAACATAATTTTGTGGTCATGTTAGGCAAAGTTAAGTTTTTGTATTTTAAGAATTACCTTGATTTATATTTATTTCAGAGATTACATATACAAAACATGTGCAACCCAACTCGAAGCTGACCCAAATATTTCTTGATCCACTGGGATACCACCTCTTAATGGCATTCACCACCAGAAACAAAGAACCTGAGCTGGTATACCTTCACCGTAAAAGTATCAAACTCAAATCAGTTACAAAATCTCGGAACTATGAAGTAACAGAGGTTGGATGGAACTATGAGAACCAGTCAACAAATACTACTGGCCCAATCCTATTGGGGACTTCTCAAGGTCATATATTTGAGACAGAGTTAGAAGCTGACAGTGATAAAATGTTTACTGCCAGTCAGCAATATTGGAGACAGGTACATTTATATTGTTATATACATAAGTCTTATTCACTAATATTTTGTACTAACAATATTGTTTTATTTCAATGTGTATATGGATGTAAATACTTATTATAGTATTGAATTGTAACAAATATATCTTCACCCCAAGTACCTTTCAGGGGACGCAGAGATTGTTGAGTGCCAACTCCAAAATTCCATTACTAACCAAACTCATTTGTTATTTCTCATCTTCAGAATCATTCATATGCAGAAGTAAAGTAAATGCATATTGCATGGTATGGAATAACTTGTCTCTTCTAACTGGTAGTTTAACATATACAGTGTTCATAATATATTATATTATCAGTGCGATGAGTCTAGTAAACAATAGGTTTATGTACAGTTATATATATGGAAAATTCTGTATCAACTTTTCCAACTAGTAATACATAAATCATAACAACCTTGAAATCCTAACCTCCCTAATCCACAAATGATCAAACTATAAAAAAAATCTGTTTACATATAAATAAATAAATAAATCCCTGGACAATTTACACAAATTGAATCTAACCCCAAATTAAGCAAATTATATGCTTGTGTTATGGGTGTTAGTCAACGATTCTATTACACAGAAATACTTAAATAGATACTAGAATAAATTTAATAAACACCCAGACCCGGAAATGCAGACATCTAAATGTTCATCACACAAATGCCTGCCCCCGTCGGGAATCGAACCCGAGCTTAGCTGTTGATCGGTTCGGTTAGACGTGTACGCTAGCCACTCGACCAATGAGGCGGTAATGTAACTAATATTGCAATTTCTTTTTCAAGCTGCCTAATTATCTTCCATTATATGGAAGTAAGGAAGTTGATGGACTGGTAACATTTTATTTTCCATAAATTGTTTTGTTTTTATAATAGGGACATGACAACCTAATCACTAATGAAATAATCTAAAGATTTAAAAGGCTTTTTGTACAATTGCAACCAGTGAAACTAGTTCATACAGAAGCTTGCCCATATTGATATCCCTACCATACCTTTTTTTGCTACCATAACATTAAAAATAATTGCCGTGGTTATGTTACAATTTAAAAAAAAAGATAAAAAGTATCTTTACGCCCATATCCTCGAAGAAATAGGCAGGGGCACAACCAGGGCACCCACGATTAGCCGAAGACACTAGACACTGTAATAGGTGGTGAGCCTATCCAATATCCAATCCTGAGCACATTTTTTTTATAACAAAATTGGAAAAACCAAATTTTTTTATTGTTACACGACCCGGGATTCGAACCCAACACCTGAGCCGTTAGACCACAGAGGTCTAGGTTGTAGGTTTTGGTAATCATACTTTATTAAGGATTGTCCAGCTTATGCTAATAATTTTCAATTAAAAATTCAAGAGTGCATAAGCTCTATTGTTAGTAAAAATAATATCTAGTTTGGACTAAGTCTTTTATGGAGAATAAACCATGTAATGTCTTTTTACTAGGCAGCAGTGATTCAATAAGATAGAAAAGATGAAACTGACAAAAACTGTTTGTACAAATTAGTCATGTGCCTATATTTTTCTACTACACAAAATTAGCGTTATCTATTTTTAAATCTATAAAATTAATGTAATTTTAAGTTTAAAGATGAATTCACAAGAAACACAATGCAAATAAAGACCTTGATATTACCAGATTTTATCTGTAACTTAATAGCTATTTTAATAGTCTGTATGCAAAGTTTGAAATAAATAAAGTTTTCAGACTATATTCTTAATTAAAGTATAACTTTTGTATTATCTTACCTAGTATATTAAATAAATCAAAGGAATAAGAGTGCAAACAAGAACATAACCACCTGATGGTAAGAGACATCCTTGACCTATAGAACCACAAATGTAACATACATGTCATAGCAGCACCAGCTACCCTACCCTCCAGGCCGGTACACAACAGTGCCAAATTCATGTAGATCAAGTAGGTTTTAAAATTTGGACTATTATAACGTTTTTGTTATTTATTTTATTATAAAGTTCGATCAATAAGCATTAATAATAATTGGTATGAACATGTATTGGAATTATTTGCTGAAAATACAATTATTACAATTTTAATAATGTTAACATAATACCATGACTAATAAGTTACAAGTTTGTGTGTGACAATATAATTTCACTTTGAAACATCTATGAGTAATTTAATTATTACATAAATGTAACAGTCTCACTTAAATTTCAGATCTTTGACATTGGTAAAGGAACAAATACACCTATAACTGGTATACAGTTTCACAGAGTAAACAATACAAGAAAGTATTTCGTCTTTGTTACAACCCCAAATAGATTATACCAATTTATAGGTGAGGCTACATTTACAGACAATAAGCCTTCTCTTCAGTCTATATTCTACCCCTATCTCACCACACCAGAAACAGGCTTTCAAGAAATACCTTCGAGTTTATCATATTCAAAACTACAGTTTTATTTTGACAAAAATAATACACCAAAAACGTTTGCATGGCTCACAGAACCAGGAATATTTTATGGCCAGGTGAGAGATGAAGTTTAAATATTTAACTTTGTAATGACTACTTGCATGTTTTTGGGATAAATTTGATATCGAGTTAAACTGCCAAATTTAAATAGGTTTAACCATAGTTAGAAGCTTGCTCAGAGCTAAACACTTAATCCAAGGTATAATAAGGTGCAAGTGTCCCCAAAAGTATTTGTTACCATTATAAAGTACTTACAATGAGTGAGACAGTTCAGATTCATATTACTTTATCAAACTCGAATAACTCGATTATTTTTTTACTCGAAGAATAATTATCATATCTTGACATGGTACCCAATGATATTGCTGTAGTAGGTTTTTGCTTTACCGAGCTTAATTCAGAAACGTTTATTTTTGATGTGACTAGTTTTTTAATATTTTAAATCCAGGTGATATGGTTTATTTACATGTTTACCGAATTAAATATAAATTTTGATAAACTGCTGGTGTAATGTTGTGTTTGTGTAGTATTGTATACCTTAATACACAATGTCTTTTTTTCAGCTTGATCCAACGTCACAACAAAATTCAAATTCACTTTTCACCCAAAGTGTACTCGTAAACTATCCACATAATAAAGAGGACACCAAAGAAACCACTCCTCTCTCCTTTGTTCTTACGGAATTCCATGCTATGCTCTTGTACCCTGATCATGTTAAGGCAGTTTCACTTTTAAATCAAGAGCTTGTATATGAAGATAAATGTTCAGAAGCACATGGAAAATTAAAAAACATAGTCAAAGATCCAGTTAGAAATACAATTTGGGCTGTCACCGATAAAGCAGTCTTTAGATATAAAGTGAATAGAGAAGAAAGGAATGTATGGAGAATTTACTCTGACAAAGAACAGTTTGACTTAGCAAAACAATATTGTAATAATAATCCTGCCTTCATAGATATAGTAAATGTTAAGCAAGCAGAATTGCTTTTCTCAAAAGGTGAATATGAGAAAAGTGCTGAAGTATATGCTGAAACGCAAAGCAGTTTTGAGACAGTGTGTCTTAAGTTTTTGGAAATAGACAAAATTAATGCTTTGAAAGTGTATCTTGAAAAGAGGTTAGAATCATTGGATGATGACAAGACTCTCATATCCATGATTGTTATCTGGATGACTGAACTATATTTATCACAACTTGGACTTTTGAGACGCTCTGGTAAATCTGATTCTCAAGAATACCATCAAATCCAAAGTGATTTTGAAATATTCTTACTTCAACCAAAAGTAGCCAAGTGTATGCGCCATATTAAATCTGTTGTTTATGATCTGATGTCGTCACATGGTGATAATCAGAATTTGTTGAAACTGACAATAATAAACGAGGATTACGAAAATGTTATAGCTCAGAACATTTATACCAAATCGTACAAGGAGGCATTGAATATGCTTCAGACTTTTAAAAAGCCTGAATTGTTTTATGAGTTCACTCCAGATTTGATGGAGCATATTCCTGCACAGACAGTTAATGCTTTGATAGCACAAGGACCAATGCTCAATCCCACGAAACTGTTGCCTGCGTTTCTGTCTTGTGAAAACGACGAAGCTCATGTTACTGAAATTATAAGATATTTAGAATTCATGTTACAAAACTTCAACGTTAGAGTCAAAGCCATACACAATTATCTGCTAACGCTGTACATGGAACACGACCAATCAGCGTTGATGAAATATTTGTCGAGACAGGGGCAAGATTTAGCGATGGTTAACTATGATGTGCACTATGCCTTAAGGTATTTTTTTTCATCTGATTGATTAGTGAAGAAGCACACGGGTTTTCTTTTGGTAAGAAACATCCGTTACCCATAGACGCCAAAGATGTTGTAGGTGCGTCGCTGATTTGAGGCCAGGATTTAAGGCCATTCGTGCAAGTGTACCAGTTATACTACCGTCCAAGCCGGAACATGATAGAGTATTTATGTATTGCCATATTGGAATAGGTAAGGTGGTGGATCCTAACCCGGGCAAGTTGCTGCACAGCATTCTACTCCCAGTTGTCTTGTTGGCATTGAAAGGAAAAAAAAGTATCTTCACGCCCATATCCCCGAAGCTGTAGGCAGAGGCACAACCAGGGCACCCATGACTAGCCGGAGACACTAAGTACCGCAATGTGATAGGTGGGAAGCCAATCCCAAGCAACATTTTTTTATTAGAAAATTGGGAAAACCCAATTTTCTTTTTGTTGCCCGACTCGGGATTCGAACCCGGGGTCCTCATGCAGTCAAGTCCAACAACAAAAAAGACCACAGAGGCGATTGTTGGTCATGACTTATATTTTAACCTTTGCTCGCTTCTTACGAGCTGCCTGGCAGAGAGGCAAAAGGTCTATTGCACTCAGTGGACCCGGACCAACACAGGTCATTTTTAGTATAATTACAACTCATGCAGGTCATGTTGTAGTGTTAAGGCTGTTTTACCGGTGCTAGTGATAAACAAATATACGTATACAGTACAGTAAACAAAAATACGTATTATTAAAAGTAACTTAAAAACCACCTTTCAGATATATTTAAGTTTTATATAGTACTACTACTTACTTCTGAAACAGGACCCATCCTTGCAAACAAAGAACCATCAAATATCATTCATAAATTGCAAGAGTTATCGCGTAACAAACATACATCAAAACATTATGAGGATAAACTTTAACACACAAAGGTGGATTTACCACTTTGAAGCATTCTCTGCCATACAACCGGTTTGATAATGTATTTTTAGACTTTGCCGGGAGAAAAACTTGTCGGAAGCGTGCGTGAAGTTGTTTGCGTTATTGGGTTTGTGGGAGTCAGCTGCTGAACTGGCGCTGGAAGTGGATTTGGCGCTGGCCAAAAGTGTCGCTAACATGCCCGAAGATGAAAGTCTACAGCGGCAACTGTGGCTTGGGATTGGTAAGGACAACAATTTGTCAAATACTTGACTGACTATCCATACATTTCACAAACATTATTTCGTACATATTACAAATACCTAAAAGTTTGAAAGAGTTTAAATTACGACCATGTTCCGTAGATATTATAGTCCGGTAGCCGAGCACAAAGAATTTCGTACATTAACCTGTCCCGCTCACTCCCGCGTAAATATTATGCATCTCGCTCGCACGAACCAATGACCGCGGCCGCAAGGGATTGTAAACCTTTTACCTGCGATGGTAAGAATTGTTATATAATACACGTGTCCTTGGTTGCCGTTGAGTCATCATGACATTATTATTCATTTTTTTTAATTAACGAATGTCATTCCATTTCGGGATACCCTCGTGATCGCTCAGTTTTCGGACGTCTCGCAGTTTTTAAAGTTTGTGTGTTGTTACGTTAGTTTTGAATTTATTCATTGTTAATTTTTTATACTGTTTTAAAATGGAACCAGTTCCTTCAACTTCGCGTCCTTTTAAGGAATATGCTTCTCAGCGGAAGAAAAGGAAACTGTCACATTTTAGTGAAACGTATGAATTGTTGATCGTAATTTTATTTTTTTATTTTTTTAGCACTTGCCCTGTGCGTGGGATAAATTTATATAAATTTTAATTTTTTTTTTCTTTCTTTAAAATTTATATGAATTGTTGATACCACAAACTATCAGCCACCGAAAATAAACGATGCCGACAAGCTTTGTTCTATAATTTTTACGTTTACTAATTTTCACAAGAACAAACATAGCCTTTTTCTTAACTTAAAAATATGACAAAAACATTTGATTTCAAAGAGAACACAAAAGATTTCTGCGTCTTTTGTCCCATTTAAATCAAAATACATTGGTATGATTTATTTATGGGTGCCACAATAAAATGCAACACGATATTTTAATTACATATTAGAATACACAATAATCATACTTTTCATTTTAAGTATTCTTATAAGTATTTCAGATTAGAAACTTGAAAACTGAAGTGACTGACAGTAACATTATAAACATGCAAAGAAGTGTAACCTAAAAACGTGTTTGCAACCACTGTCAGTAGGTAAAGAGGTCATTGTGCGAAATTCTTTCTATTCGGCAACCTGACTTTTGTTTAAACTCTTTCAAACTAAAAAAATACAAAATATTGAAAATAGGCCATCTTAAGATCTCAGGCGCAAGTACCTTACAAAAAGATAGATTTGAGTTAAATGCTGGCGAAAACTCTTATTTAAAGAAGTATGATTGCTGGTATGTGGTATGTCGGAAAAAGCACTAGAGTAGGATTAATGCGGTCGAAATGAGAGCGCTATGTAAAATGTATGGTGTAAAATTCGCTGACCGCATTCATAACAACGAGATGCGAAAAAGAGTGGGTTCAAACCCACTCTTGTGCGTGTGTTGGTAGGTTCAAAGTCTGGGCGTCAAGATCTGTTGGTTCATTCATGTAGTAAGAAAAACAGACGAAAGATTGTCAAAGCAAATGTAGATTAGGGAGATCTAGATTGACATTCCACGATCAAATCGCTCGGGTTTTATTCGAGGGTGGTATCAAAGAGTCTTCAAAAACATCGTATTTTTTTGAAAAGGGTAACAAATGTTTAGGAAGCAAACATTCGGCATTCAATACTCTCTGTCTACTGCTCAAAGGATTTGACGTAAAGATATGTATGTATGTAAATTTTCTAAATACGTCTAACATCTCAACACTGTATCTTAGGATCTCGGATAATGAAAATAATCGGGTGTGAAAATATGTAGAAAAGTCTAGCGAAATTTCAGTATGGGGCGGAATACAAAGTTTTAAATAGATTTTAATTACAGCTGAACATATCATCACAAAGAATCAAGACATCAAAGAAGCGATGAGTTTGCTCCAAGAATGCCCGCTTATCAAAATTGAAGATATCTTGCCATTCTTTAGCGACGTTGTCACCATCGACCACTTCAGGGAACCTATCTGCGAATCCTTACAGGTAAGTTATTATCATGAATAGTCACAACGGAGATGGACCACTTTTGATACAAAGTTTGCCTTGGATTCAACAAACACTACGCAATGCTTAGAATCAATTGTTTTCTCTGAAATAAAATTTATGCTAACGAACATCTCAAACATTTCGTAATCAGATTTATGACTATAGTAAAAAGAAGTGGCGACAATATTTCACCTTGGGGGATGCCTGCCACCAAATAGACAAAATTTCATTGATGCGACAGCTGTTGACTATCTCTAGTATCAAATCGCGACGTGGTACCCAATGAAATAGTTAAAGTCGATTTTGCAGTTTTACTGTGCTTAATTATTTGCCTTCTCTGTGGCGTCGGACTTGACTTCTCTCGGGTCGGGCAACAAAAAAATTGAAAATTTGTATTTTCAATTTACTACTAAAAATAAAGTTATCCGGGATTGGATATGTGCCCGGTTGGCAATAGGTTTGCCACCTATCACATTGTTTGTATTAGTGTCTTCGACTAGTCGTAGGTGCCCTGGTCGTGCCTTTGCCTACTTATTGGGACATATGGGCGTCAAGATACTTTTTTTTTAAATATTAGTATTACTTTGTTATAATTATCATGTTTATTGCTTATCATTATTAGGCAATCTGTACTAAATCTGATATTTGTCATTAATGTCAGACATTTTAAAACGCTAACAGTATATCTTACACAAGGAAACAGATCCCGTCCTAGCTGTCCTACACATCTGTATAATTACTACAGAAAACATAATAGTATCTTAGCAAACAAGCTATAGTAAGTATGTAATGAAAAAACCATTACTTGATTAGGTAGCTTTACAAAAAAACTTACTTAATAACAATAAAAATAAATATCCCTGGACAAGTTACATACATTGAATCTAACCCCAAAGTAAGCAAATTATATGCTTGTGTTATGGGTGTTAGTCAACGATTCTCATAAATAGAAATACTTAAATATGTATATGTCAGAATTATTTATTGCATTAAATATATTTTATTATATTATGAATTAAGTAAAAATTAAAAATTCGTCTTTCCAGGAGTACAATAATCAAATAGAGGAATTGAAAGCTGAAATTGAAGATGCCACCAAATCGGCAGAATATGTAAGTATAGACCATACGTCTACGTTTATAAGATTTATAATATAACGATCCCATTACCATGGAATGATTTAGAAATTCATATTACCGAATTATTCAATTAGTGCAGTCCATCATACACTGCTGTAAAGTTTACAACGGCACACCCAGATTGATTATTAACTGTAGTGTTTCTCGCTGTCGTGTTCTCTTTTAGATAACATTTTAATAACAGGAAGCATAAAGTCCTAATCACAGGTTGAAAAATATGGCTAACATCTTGCGTATATTAAACCAACGCGGAGTGTTGTACTTTCTACCAGCGAGGAAAGGATCATTATTGTTTTGTATTATGTGTGTAGTAAAAATGGTTGGATTATATTTTGTCTAATAAGTTGTTAATTGCATTTTTAAAAAATATATATATACGATTAACTTTTTGCGGATTGTGCTTTCCTGTTCTGTTAAAGACATCGCGTAGTCAATCGGTTTCTTGCAGTAGTCGCTCGCTTGCGAGTCTTAGTATGGATGTCTAAGTGGCACTGGTTTTTTGACAAAGCTGTCATATTTCATTTGACTCGTGCCGCGTGTGCGGAAAGCATTGACCTCTTAAATATATGGACATGAAATACCTACGAAAAAACCAGCCATTAAAACAAAATATGGCAGCCGTTCTGGCCAATAAGAGGTGTAATCTGTGGTTCGGACATTGCTACGGCTGTTCAGAAAAAGTAGTGTATCGATACGTGACATTTTAGTTATGACGGATAGTTAAGTTTATTATTGTTATTTACCTACCGATTGAAATTGCTATTATCAACTTACTTACTTACTTAGTGCTGCTCAGCTGTATCTTATATAGGGAAATGTAGTGAAACAAAAGAAATAATATTTATTTACTTTTCACCAACATATTTTTTTACATTATAGTGTGCAATTATGTTTCTATTTATATAAGTGATCTCTTTATATTTATTGCAGGATTCATTAAAAATCCAAACAAAAATGTGAACAGCTTCCATTCAAATTTCATAAAGTGGTTATTTACTTTAAAGAACTTTAACGAATTCTCTCTTCTTTCGAATTCTTGAACGAAAAAACGACGGTGATTGATATTTCCAATGCCAATGGTATTCTATATTATTTTGTCCAAATATTCTTTTCTAGGAACCTAAAATAAAATATCGTCAATTGTAATAGCACATCACTATAATATAAAATTTAAAACAAAATATGGCGTACATGGCAAGCATGAGGACTGTCAAGACGTCACTTTAAATTGACGCAAAATGAGCATATCTGTACAAAAATGTCGTTATCTTTTTCGGTATACGTAACATAACATTTGTTAAAAAGAGACAAAAAGATGTTGCTTAGTTGTATGTCGATCCAATCGTATTTATATGATTAAATTTGTCATAGATCATTGTCGTACTCTTATATAATATATTCCTATTTCTACGGCGGAAAGAGTAAATGTGTGGTGTCCCAGGTCCGCAAGGAGATCCAGTCGTTCCGCGGGCAGGCGTGCCTGGTGACGGCGGCGGAGGTGTGCAGCCTCTGCGACCTGGCGCTGCTGCTGCGCCCCTTCTACCTCTTCCCCTGCTCGCACCGCTTCCACGCAGACTGCCTGCTGGCCGAGATACAGCCCATACTCGGTGCGTACAATACATACAGACGTTGCCAAACATTGTAATCCCAACAACCCAGACCCAACTCTCTGATTAAGAGCTGTTTACCGGCTTACAGCTACTTTTTTCTTCCGTGTTGGTCGGGATCTGCTAAGTAAATTAGACCATCTGCCAGATACCTCGTAAGAGACGAGTAGATTTGAACATAGGTCATTTTCAGCCTATTCCTGCGGTCATAATGATTAATGTTTAGTCGGAGAATAGGGTAGCCGGAAGACTAGTACAATTGGCCTAACACCCCGTCAAACCATTAGGCCGTCCTAGCCACAACACAGCGACGCACCTGTAACATCTATGATGTCTATAGGTCACAATCATCTCTAAGCATCAGGAGAGTCGTGTGATTGTTTGCTGACCTCTCACATAAAAAACTGTACCGTTCAAAAATATGTCTTAAATACGCTGACTTGAACGAATTCTTAAATTAATCATTAAAATACGTTGAATATAATTTTATGTGAATTCTGACTAGGTGTTAGAGTTTTGCAGCGTCTCGCCCGGATTGGTACCACCGCCTTACCTATTCCTGCCACCATAACGTCATGACGTGTTCCGGTTCGGAGAGTAAGGTAGCCGGTAAACTTACTTTTGCTCCAGGCCTAACATCCCGGCCCCAGGTTGGCAACGCACCATTACCACCTTTGGTGTCTCTAGGCGGCGTGAATTTCTCACCATCAGGAAATCCGTCTGCTTGTTTGCCTTCCAATATCATAAAAAAAATTGTACTACCGTAGAGAACAATTACAATACAACAAAATTATTTTTTTAATAAAGTTCCTACTTAAAATTTTTGCACAATTTTGTAAGTTTAAGATAATAATGACGTTATCAACTTCACACCATATAGCAGATTTAAAAAAAGTAGTAAAAAAAATGATGGTGCCACTGTTTTCCGTCACTTAAATGTTCCACTATCAGTAAATTATTCTTGAAGAAGTTGTTTTAAAGAGTCAGTCACAAATTTTATAAAAGTATCTTCACGCCCATATCCCCGAAGAGGCAAAGGCACAACCAGTGCACCCACGACTAGCCGAAGATACTAAGTCCCACAATGTGATAAGGTGGCTAGCCTATCGCCAACCGTCCACATATCCTATCCCGAGCAACTTTTTTTTTTAAATTAGAAAATTGGAAAAACCCAATTTTGTTTTTGTTGCCCGATCCGGTATTCGAACCCGGGACCTAATGCAGTCAAGTCCAACAACTAAACCGCTAGACCACAGAGGCGATAATTTTTTTATAGTATATGTAAAATAAATGTATGGCAAATTTAGAGTAATATGTGTTGTTAATTTAACAAAATTCTTTTTACAATCTGTTAAACACATTTCAAACACCGTTTTAATAACTCCTCGAGTCTCACTACAAATATTCTTGTTCATTGTTTATAAAATTTTTGAATTAAACATAATAAAATAGAAGATGGTCTTTAAATGCGACTATAGAAATTTATAAAATAAAGCTTTATGTAATATTATTATACTCCAGCGGCATGCCATAAGGCATGTTCTTATCGTGTTGCCAATTATAGACAAAATTATGTAGTTCCGACATAATTAATTTTTAATCTTTGTGTATGGACTGTACCACTTCCATCTGTCTGGCAGTAATGTTGATATCGTCACTATTTTTTATGCGATAGGGCAGCGAACAAGCACACAGGTCTTCTTCTGGTAAAAGATTACCACGACCAATAGACACCATTTAAATTTAACGGTACTTAAAATAGATATATTTTTTAGATTTTTGTAAGATTCGTCTACACAGAGATACAATAATTTGTTTGTCTATTTGCTACATAAAATTAGCTTGCCTGTATGGTATAACTTCCCCAGCGCCGGCAAAGCGCAACAAGCTGGCGGAGCTGCAGCGCAAGTTGTCGGTGTTGTCCCACACCGAGCTCAGCACCGCCACCGCCAACGGGCTGCCGCTGCGGGACCTGCTGCGGGCTGAGGTCGACGACCTCGTCGCCGCCGACTGCGTCTTCTGCGGGGAACACATGATCGCCTGCATCGACAAGCCCTTCATAGCCGACGAGGACTGGGACCGGGTCATGAAGGAGTGGGAATAATCGTGCTTAATAAAAATATCAATAACATCCTTCCAAAGGAGGTATTCACATTTTTAGATAGTGTTCAGTATTTACATTTATAATAAAATATAAGAAATATATCTTAAATAAAATAAAGATTTTTTTATTTGGCTTAGCGCATGTAGAAAAAACTTTTCCTTCAGTTAACTGAAAATCAGTGGGGGACTGATTGGCTATGCTGTAATGTTTCGAATGTTAAGTCTTTTTGCTACAGATATTTTCTAGTCTATTTTTTTATTTTAAGCCAAATGGATAAGTTTATTCGATATGTAGTAAGGCATATAAAAAAACGAAAGTTATTTAAATCATGTTATTTTTCATGTAGATATGTAAGTATCTACTGAACAAAGTCTAAAAATTTTAATGCCTAATTACATACTATTATTAATGATTACCCTTTAATAAAAGACACAAGCTGCGTTCGTACTACGTAAAATATTATGTTAATTATATCTATAAAATATTGTTTCTATGAAGTAATAGTTTTTCATATTAGAAAAAACAAGTATAGATATTTTAGTTAGTAAAAAAATATTCTAAACTAGACCCTGTTTTACGAAAACTTATCAACCCACTTCTAGCCCAAAAGTTGTTATAACTGCAGAAAAACTCGTAATATTTGTAATAATCTAAATAAGTATATATTAATGCCGATTTCTATCGGCCACGTATAACATACTTTTAAAAAAGATCTTTAGCGACTATTTGAACTTCGGCGTTTAACAGTTAGCGCGTCGCAAATGTTTATATACATTATAATCTAAATATCGCAATTATACATTATAATCTATGCAAAATATATCTAT
>NJDD01006432.1:37584-59849 GCA_002245505.1 Calephelis nemesis | reverse complement strand
AATCACAATCGAGTCAGTTCTGCCAACATCATCGCATTAGATTGAGTTCAAAATTTAAAGAAAATCATCTTGATATTTCGTTACAAAACAGTTTGTTACCAAATGGTTATTTTCCTGGACCATCAAGTTAGTTTGCTACAGTTTCATGTTCTTTAACAATTTGTTATTAAATAAATCATGTATGATAATCTTAGTTAGTAAGAGGGAGTATGGCATTTAAGCGTAATTAAAAACATTAAAATAACACATGTAAATTGTGCCTAAAGTTGCAAAGGGATGGGCGGACAATTTTTTTTGTATGGAGACAGAAAATTAACAGTTCAAAAAGTTTTATAAAATCGGCATTATGTATTACTAAAAAGGTATTCATTAACGATTCTGTAAATTATAATGATTGTTCTGCAAAATAGAACTTGAATTATTAAGAATTAATATGTTTACCAGTATTATTTTTTGTGTAAATTTTGAGGACAAGTCAATTTCATCATAGGTCCAAAAATTTGAAAATGACTCTTGACGTAACTATATATTACATGTTAATTGACTTATCCGAGTACGAAATAATAATTGGAAAAATTAAGCGCAGTTAAAAACAACTAAAAACTATTTTAATAGGTAGTACGTTGCGATTTGATATTCTTTTTTTTCAAGAGATTAATGATGTGGTCGCCAACGAAGATAAAACCTAATTACCTACCTACCTAATTAAACTCAAAACCACTAGTCTGATCATGATAAGATTTAAATGGGACCACCTCGGTCGGGAATTATGTCTAAACCAATAGCTGTGGTTACCGGTCAAACAGGAAAATTTTCTCGGGATACAAACTATCCTATGTGTTAATCCAAGTTACCCTCTATGTGTGAGCCAAATATGAAAATCGGTTCAGCAGTTTTTGCATGAAGGAGTAACAAACAAACAAACTTTCGCATTTATATATTAAAAGGATTTTTATAATAAAGAACCATCTAATTCGGTTGGGCCAAGTAATCGCGTGCCAACACGAAATAATTTAAAAAAACAAACAGTCGAATTGAGAACCACCTTCTTTTTTAAAGTCGGTTAATAGAAAGACGTAGTTTGGACATGGCCACTGACGTCATGTGTGTTCATAATTATGTTTAATAATTGTGTTTTGATATTTAGATACTTTTAGGTACTGTCTGGAAGGTAAGGTAGCCAATACTTTCACGAAGGGCCTTTCAACCCGGCGTCATACAGTGAGGACGATTGTTCCATTCACCATTAGGATTGATATTCTTCTCAATGAGCTACCAGTTTTATCACGTCGGAATGTGACAATTCCTTTCACCTGCCTTTGGTGGACGATTGTTTACTGCAGCAGAATTTCCCCCGAGCTGTGGGGGCAGTCCGAATTTCCGCCCGGAACCTACTTCGAGTCAGAAGGCCCGGAGATCACTCGTTGTCTACATTCCGCCCCTGCGAGGACAAACGCGACGTGGCAGCGTCACCGGCACATCAGTTTAACAGGTTAGGGAGGAACGTCTTTTGCAAAAAGAACCTACCCCCTACTATTAATAAGTTGCTGACGATAAAGGAATCCTTTATTTTTTTATCTCTTCGTGTGCTTTCTGGCTGGTTTTTTTTATTCGGTTGCCATATATTGGCAACCATCTAGTTCCATTGCCATAAAACGCAATAACTTTATATTACTAGGTTATGAGAACCTAGTTTTCCATTCAATTTCTATTGTTTATCCTGTTCGCACTATCTTACTTCATAATTTATCTTTCTTGCATACGTCGACCATTCTTTCTTGTTTGTGGGGGTATACCCACCTATCTAAATT
This sequence comes from Calephelis nemesis, assembly GCA_002245505.1. NCBI lineage: Eukaryota > Metazoa > Arthropoda > Insecta > Lepidoptera > Riodinidae > Calephelis > Calephelis nemesis. The sequence goes on along the minus strand of NJDD01006432.1, from coordinate 58,038 downwards.
GTGTACCTGACTGTTTTATTTCTTTATTTTTCTTTCAAAGCTTACATATTTTAACATACAGGGGTAATAATAAATTCTTTCATCTTCTTTAAATTTTATTGCTATAGTTTAATTTCTTTATTTCTGGCTGGGTTAGGGTGCACATAAAGACTACATCATGCCCTGGTTCGAGCGTTGGGTAGCTGGTAGTCTTGCATATTAGGTCTAAGATCTCGGCCACGGGACAGCAACGCCAGATAAAGTCAACAGGGGACCTATTTATGCAATATTATATTTATTCATTTCTAGTTCTAGTTCTCTATCAAGAAAACCGTGCGCTTCGGTGCTGACCTCTCATTTAAAAAAGTTAGGCGGTAGAATGCTGTGTAACAACTCACCCGGATTTATATTGCACTCTTCCTGTGTTCCTGTCTCTATAGCGTCAGTACTCGTCTTTATCGTGTTGCGTGCTAGAGAATCGACTCGATAAATCTATTCATTGCCTTTGTTGCTTGCTATTTAAATATAAGATCAGTCCTAGCAGAACTATTTAATTTTTCTTCGTCTATTGCAGGTAGACAGTGTGTTCGAGTTCCGCAACACTATCGGCTTGATACCACCGCCTTATTTTTCCTGCCTCTAACGTCCTTATGTATGTCCTTATGTCTCTAACGTAGAATGTGGGACTCGAGGGTTAAGAGTTGAAGCCTCAGTTGTCTGTCAACACAACACAATGTGTTGAAGCCTCAATTATTGTCGAAGTTGTTTAATGTCATAGTGTTCATATTTAACACAGTAATATTGGTTATCTTAATCTCCACACCTGTGTTACCATACAAAAAGTATTAAAAAAACAAGATTTTGATTCATCGTTTATTCAGAAAATTGTGTTATCAAGTTGATAAACAATAAATTAATTAAATATCAGGATTTACAGAGGAGAAAATATTAAATCCTAAAGGATAATAATCCTATGCAGATTGCATTAAAATAAAACTTACAAGAACAAACATAAACAATACAAGTGGCAACACGAGTGTTATTAGCACAGGCACGAACGATTAACAGAGACAGTTTAGGCCACGTGCAGCAGTTCTATGTGTATCTACAAACAATTACCTAATACAATTATATTATTGACTAGTAGCACCATCAACATCCATCTTTTGTGAGTCTGCCTTGTCACCTTTAGCATCTATTTGCATAGAATCTGTTTTATCATCTGTCTTATTTAATTCTTTTGATTCACTTTTATTTACAATATTTTCATTAATATCTTCTTTTTTATCTGCCACTTTCTCCTCTTTTGCTTTATCCTTTTTATCTACAGTTTCCTTTGTGCTCTCTTTAGTAGCTTCTTTCTTATCTTTGCTCTTGTCACGTTTCTTGACAACTTTTTTTGGACTTTTCTTTTCGGTAGTTTGCTCTTTTTTCTCATCTGGTTTTAGTTGGGTTTCAGATGGCGCGTTTTCTTCTGCAGGTCGAGTATCAGGCACTTGTGGCTGTACAGTGGAAGCAACCTCAGTGGACTCTGCAACAGGTACTTTTTCTGGTTGGGATTCCTTTTGTTCTTCTTCACTTTTAACTTGTATGTCAGAAGGAGGTTGCTCTTGTTTTTCTTCAACTTTTGGTTCTTCTTTGGTTGACTCTTTCATTTCTACATCACCATTTTGGACAACTTCTTCCTTTTTATCTGAAGGTTCAGTATTTTGCATTTCTACATCTTGGGACGGTTGCGGAGTTGTAACAGACTTTTTGTCGGCCTTAGCTTCTAACACAGCTATACATTTTTGAATACACTTAATAGCTTCTTTTCTCGCCTGCCTAATGTTCTCCTTGCCATCAGTTTCTATGTTATCTAGCTTTATGAGATTTCTTGTCAGCATTTCATCTAGGAATAAATATTGTTTATCTCTTTTTGTACCAGTAAAATTTTCAACTTCTGTCATGAGGTTGAGAACATCTGTTTGAATACTGAGAATTTGAGAAATAGGATCATTAGCTGGAGGTGGCTGATGATGCGGTGGTTCTTGCGGAGGAGCTTGGTTTTGAGGCGGAGCCTGGTTATGTGGCGGCGCCGGAGGTGACTGCTGTCTAGGAGGCTGTTTCTGTTGGGGTGGACTTTGTTTCTGCTGTGGTGGTGGGGGTTGTTTCTGCTGAGGTTTGGTTGGGGTTTCAGCTCTTGGAACATGATGTTCCTGGAAGGACGGTTTAGGTGACTGCGACCTCTGTGGAGATCCACCTCGTGCGAATGCACTCTGGGGATACATTTTTTGTTTCGTAAATGGTTGCGGACCCTGTCTAAAGAAGGGTCTATCAAATGACTTAGAAAACGGAAATCCTACAGGCACATCATCACTGTAATACTGTTCTCTCTCAACATGAGGCTGTTGCGGAGGCACGTATGTAGGTTTTGGCTCAGCGTATTGCGCATTTGCGTGATTTGCTGATCTATTTATAACTGGTTCATCCCTTCCTTCAACAAATATCGGTATGTGTCGGACATTTGATTGTTCTTGTTGAGGAGGGTGTGGTTGTTCCTGATTATTTTGTCCACTCATTTTGTTATTATTTGGATTAACTGTTCGGTTGTCAGGAGGTGCTGACATAGACCGCTGTGACCTATCGTCTGTGTCTGCTATACTAGGATCAGCTGCACTCTTTTGACCCAAATCAACCGTGTTTCTTAAACCGTACTGTGGGATTGAACTTTGTTGGTCCTCTTGTGAGGGCCCAGCTGCTTGTTCAGTCTGTGTTGCCGCGGTTTGTTGCTGGGGTGACGGCGGCTGATGGTGCTGTTCGTCGTGGGAACCGAACCTGCGGTTCCAATGAGACGGAAAATGTTCTCTGAACTCCGGTGGTATATCCTCAAACGGGAATCTATCAAAGCTTCCAAAGTTGTCGCCAGAATCTGCAATGATCAAACGCTTTGTTACAAAACCTGCAAAAATATTTAAGTTTAATATTTTACTCGCACTATTATTTTCTTCGTGGCTATATACCAGAAAAGGCAGGCAGAGGCACAACCAGGGTACCCACTACTAACCAATGATACTAAGTACCAAAATGTCATATGTGCCAAGCCAATCGCTATACAGGCACAGATGCCCGGTACCTCATGAAGTGAAGTCCAACATCTTACTGCTAGACCACATGTGTGACATATTAATTTGTTATATTGTTTTTGAATATTCGCATAAGTTTTGAAGAAACCAGATGTTTGCCCGGATTGGTACCACCGCTTTATCTATTCCTGCCGCAATACCGTCAGCACTTGCCGTTGACGTGTTCCGGTTCAGAGGATGAGGTAGCCGGTATATTTACTTTTGCACAAGGCCTAACATCCCGGCCTCAAGTTGGCAGCGCACCATTACCAACTTTGGTGTCTCTCGGCGGCGTGAATTTCTTACCATCAGGAAATCCGTCTGCTTGTTTGATTTCCAATATCATAAAAAGCTAATTCATAGCGTGATAAATATTAATTAAAAAAATATAAAACAGTATCTTCTGATTTTATTAATTTCAAACTGAAAACTTTTGTCTTTTTATAATATCTGATAGGTATTGTAAAATAGACTGTTCTTAAAGTTTGGTACCTACAATAATAAATTATTCAAATAGTAAGTCCGAGTTACGGTGCTTTTACAAAACTTTACCGTTATCAAGTCTATCTACGTCTCAGAGTTCGAGCCTTCCTTTGCTAAAAAAAGATGTTCAAGTTATGCTTGAACGTGTTTTAATACGAAATGTAATCTAACAACATTTTTTTATTGATGTGGCAAGCTTTTATGTGAAAATGGATTTCTTATAATCATATTTAATCGACTATAAAAGCTAGATACAGCGTTGGCAACTAACTCCCTTAAGTCATATAATTGGACTAATTTGTGTAAATTTCTAGGGTTTTTTTTTATATTTTTATGTTAGTTATTATATCTTGAATTCACTAGTATACCAGTCATGGAGCAACCACCTAGCTTTGGAATAAGCAAAATCAAACTGCTTGCGACTCTATTGACCTGGATTTCGCCTTTATTTTGATGCAAACGCGAAGTCCTGACCCAAAGTGCGTTTGAGTTGATCAATGAAAGAATTGCCCAATTCATACACTGAAATATAGGTATATCTATAGATACGTACCGTCGACTCCGTCTTGACTGGAAGGGCGTCTTTTCCTCGCCCAGGTGGCTGGTCGCTGCCTCAGTCGAGCTGCAATATCTGGATGGCGGGAAGCCAACTCACTCCACGCGCCCGTACCTTCGTCCTCATCAAATGGAAATCCGCGCTGTGAACAACAATAAAACTTTTTAAGAATAAGGCTATGTGGTCTAGTCATTAGGTATTTGGCGTTGACTAATAGAGGTATCGGGTGGGACAACTCAAAATGTGTTTTCCCAATTTTACAATAAAATAAAACTTGCGCTGGATTGGATAGTGCCCTTTTGACGATAGGTTTGCTTGCTATCTTTACATTGTGAGACTAAAGCACCCTCGGCTAATTGTGAGTGCCCTGGTTATATCTTTGCGGGGTTACGGGCGTGAAACTTGACTAGCACAATCTAAAGCAATGTTACCAGATGTTTGTCTGTTGTTGTTGTTCAAAAAGTAACCCTCAGAAAGCCGCAGGTATGCTGGTACAAGGTACTCTAGTTTTTGAACAAAACTGCGTTTTTTGATAGTTTGATACTAAATGTTTTATTACATAATATACAAATACTAGTGAGCCGAAAAAAGAAACACACATAAAACTCTTTAAACAATTAAACAACTTTCGTGTTGTATTCTCTTTAGCGTTACTTTTATGACTATAATAAATAATAACTAAAACATTTATTTAGTATAAGACGCATTTTACCCCATAAATTTAAACGACAATTGTTAAAAACACTAAATCACAATGACATTAAGTGTATCCTTGCACAGTGCATAAATTTTGTGTAGATATAAATAAAATAAAATGATATGAGTATACGTATAAATTAAATATGATATGATATTATTTATTGAGATGTAATTAAATTAACCACATCCACCGTATACTACAACCCTTTCCAAATGTAGGCAATCGGAGGAAGAAACAACAAATCAAACTCCTTGACATTTTACCTTACCTATTAAAAAGTGATGGTTAAAATTTATTGGCGTGTATCACCTAGCCCTGAACTAGTACTAAAGCGGGAAGACGACAATGGCGAGTTGAACAACTAAACTTTAGGCCGTAGATCACAGCTAGACGTTCCGAATTGGACTAAAGGATACCTGGGCCATAACGTCTCCTGTGTGCAACGTGCTGTGAAGCACACCAATAATTATAATACGTCACCGCTTCCGTTCGCATATTGCTTGCTGCTTGATGGATTGCAGTATTAATTATAAATCTTATTATCTACACATATCATATTTTCCCCCGTGTTAGTCCGGGCTCCTTTGCAGATTAGACCATCTGCCTTTCAGCCAGGCAGCTCGTAAAAAGAGAGCATAGACTTACAGTCACTAATACCGTGACATCTGACTAGGTGGTAGAGTTTCGCAGCGACTCTCCCGGATTGGTACCATGGCCTTACCTAATCCTGCCGCTATAACGTTAGCACTTGTTGTTGACATGTTCCGGGGTTCGGAGGATAAGGAATGTCTAACACTCCGGCCTCAGGATGGCAACCCACCGTTACACCGCGGTTGGTGTCTTTAGGCGGCGTGAATTTCTTACCCTCAGGAAATCCGTCTGCTTGTTTGCCTTCAAATATCATTAAAAAACTTAACATAATTTAAGAGCAATAAAACTGCAAAAAAAATCGACTTTGATTTCAATGAACAAAAAAAGGTACCTACACAAAAATTGAGAATTTTCGTCGATTTCAGTTTCGTTCAGATTCGTCAGATTATCAGATCCTGACTTTGTAGCAAAGTACGCTCGAAGACCTCGAGAGTAAGTACGCTTTTTCAAATAAAAAGATTGTTCGGTTCAAAAATAAAAGAATCGAATGTATTACATTTTTGCTATACAACTATCGACCCTGCGACTATTTTTCGCATAAAAATCGTAAGCTTGTTGGGTCTGTATAGTAAATATACTACAGTTTGGGAGGCAAACGAGAGGCAATAGTACAGTGAACAAATGAAGTACGGGAGTCCGATATTTCTTTTGCTTACTGTACGTCGCTGAAGACAGGCTGAAGTCGTAAAGAGGTGATGCCAATTTCAAAACTCTGCCTATCACTTATTCATGGTCACCCTACTTTACAAGATGCATGTTAAGTGGGCAAGCAGTTGATATAACTTGCAAGCTTTAAGTATTTTTATCAAGATCTTAATATAAATAATCCGTAACACAGAAATACCTCGTATTTTTTATTTCCGCCATCAACTGGTGGATGACCAGGTGTTATAAATAAATAAACGTTGGCATTAATAAACGGTTTCGTTACAATAAGTTCATGTAAGTCCTTAGCAATTTTGTATACAACCAGTAACTCAAGTGCCGCCGGGACATAGGCAATTGTTATGCAGGTATGATGTAAATTGAGCTGTCGAGTGTGCGACGGTAAGTAGTATCATTTGCGAGGCGTATGCCCCAAATATGGACAGTGAGGTCGATCTCCGACCTTACAGTCTAGACTTTCAATTTATTTTAGCGACAAGTATGAAAAAGTTCGAAATTTCATTTTATTGCTGTTTAATATTTAATGATAACTTGCGAATATTTTTAATATTTAACCTTTCTCGTTCATTCAAAGTTGTAAAGCCGGGTACAGGCTTGACAACCTAAATTCAACGTTAGGGTTTGCCTTCGCTGTTGTTTCCATAATGAGTTAATATATAAAGTAAGTAATTTTGTTACTGAAGAATGTATATGGCGAAAATCCCACTACATAAAAATTAATTAAGTTTTAACAAACAATTAAATCAAACTATAAAACGTCTGTTTTTTAGCGCTTATAACTTTATTTACTAAACTTGTAATATATTTGAACATACTTTTTAACTCCCTATTAAGGTTGTATTTATAAATATATATAAAAAAGAAGAATCTTCACTTCTTATTCTTCAATATGTAGCTGAAAACAGCAAGTCCCACAATGTGATAATCCCTTAAAACGTTTATTTTTATTTGAAAATTGAAATTACATATTTCCTTTTTTTTCTTATTACTCGACCTGGGGATCAAAACCCGGACCTCAAGAAGTAGGTTATAATTAAAACAGCCTATAAAATTGGAACGGCTCGTTAATTTTTAATAAAATTAGCTTTAATAAAAACGATCAGAAAGTCGTATTGTATTCATGAATCAGTGACCATCTCGAATCAATTTCACGGTAAGAATAATGCAGTCTTAGTCATTGCCAGAGCTTTATAATTTGAAATTTCTTTGGAATTGAAGTACATCATGCAGAGAGCGACAACGCATACACAATACACGTTACAGTTCTTTAAGGGTATAGATTATTTTTTTATTATTTGTTTTATCAACTAAACAGAACAAATGAATTCGTTTGCTTCGACTCGTTCAGCTGGTCTGTACCAAGCATAACATACTAGGATGTGTTATTATCGTAATTCTGACTTATTAATTAGTTGAAATTCTTAAAATAATGTTTCCGTAAATAGCAGGTACATGAAGCTAGGTACAGCTTGATAACTAAATTGATATTGTCTGTAGAAAAATCGGTAAAAGAAAAAATGTAAAAAGTACGGTTTTTACAATATCTTAACATATACAAATTACGTGTCACGTTGTTTGTCAGCGATGGACTCCTAAACTACTTAACCGATTTCAATCAAATTTGCACACCGTGTGCAGTTTGATCCAACTTAAAAGATAGGATAGCTTTCATCTCAATTTACGACCAAAAAATTACCATTCGAGCGAAGCCGAGTCAGACAGCTAGTTATCTATAGATTTTTCCGTCTGTCTAACACTCGAGGATTGGTTGTACAGTTCCACCATCTCTTGGAAACGTAAAGTCATCAGTTCAGTCATAATTGAAGGGTTGAGTTCGAGAATGGTTTAACTAACAAATACGTGATTTGACGCAAATGACGTTTTAAACATTGGGAGCATTATTTTCAATTCTACTAAAGAAATTCACCACACGTATGGCGCTTGTTAAAAGTTAAAAGAGTTTTTGGCAATGTAATCCATTTTTATATTAGAACTGAGATAATTACGATATTTTATGGAGGCTTAATTAATATTACATATTTTTGGTACTAGCGATCTCGACATCTGTGTCAGTTAAACCGTTATAAGACTAAATATCTCGAGATATAATGAGATTCTTGTTATTTTGAAAAGGGCATTAGATAGATTATTTATTTCTGAATCCAACTATACCAATAACTAATTTTTGAGAAAAAAAACATCAGTTAAACCATTCTCGAACTCAACCCTTCAATTATGAAATGGTGTTTAGTCCATTATTTTTTGGCATTAGGAAGCGGACGAGCACCGACAACTTATAGACTCCACATATGTTACATGTGTGTAGCGTGTCGTAAGACGATATCATCATCAGCCGGAGGACGTCCACTGCTGGACATAGGCGTCCCCCAAAGAGCGCCACAAGTCACGGTCACCAGCCGCTTGTAGCCAGCGACTCCCCGCGCCTTTTACCAGGTTATCAGTCCACCGGATGGGAGGTCGTCCAACACAACGTCCTCCGGTTCTGCGAGCAATGTGACCTGCCTATTGAAACTTCAGCTTGCTAACTCTCTGAACTATGTCGGTTACTCTCGTTCTCTTGCGGATCACCGAATTATGGATCATATCTCGCAGAGAAACACCGAGCATAGCTCTCTCCATAGCACGCAGAGCGACTCTTAGCTTATTTAAGACGATATCCCAAAAACCAATTCAAATCAGTAAAACATCTTAAATTGCAGCCATACATCAGTTTTACCAAAGGTTAGTTGAGTATAAGTATCAAATACATTAAATCCAACCAAGCATATCAGTATTACTGTACACATATAATGAGTCGAACATTCTCATAATAATTACTTTTCAAACATGTGATTGTGGCTGTAATTGATCGAATTGTGATTGAAAATGAATCATTCGTTTGATTCATTTTGTATTTCTTATAGTGACGTATTTACATTTATTTATATAATCGCCTCTTCTCTTTTTTTAATTATCGCCTCTTTGGTCTAGCGGTCCAGGTTTGGGCTTGACTTCAGGTCCCGGGTTCGATCCCAACAAAAAAATTTCAAAATGAGTATTTTAATTTTCTATTAAAATAACGTTGCCTGGGGGTAGCATATGTGTCCGGTTGGCGATAGGCTTGCCACATATCACATTGTGGGACTTGGGTCGTGGGTGCCTTGGTTGTGCCTCTGCCTACTTCTTCGGGAATGGACGTGAAGAAACTTTTATTTATTTATCAAACGTGATAATACTTAGTGAAGTCTTACAATACTTTCTCATTAGGATGATAGGATTCCGCTAGAGCTAAAATCCTGTCTTTCTGCCTTTTGGACATAAGAATTGAACTCATCTCAGCGCCCCCTTCTCTACACTTAATTCTACACGTCACATGGTTTTCTACTTCTATAATAGTGAAGCTAATGGCACAAACACTTCTTAATTATTCATTGGTATTATGGGTAAGATGCTATCTAAACTATGACCAAAACTAAAAAACTATTTCGTAACTAATGCACGTTTAAATGATCTTCGGCAAAAGGACTATTCGGACGTTATACAATCGGAGAAACACGATCAGAGTAATGATTTAGGCTCAAACTTAAAATCTAGACCCCAATTTATTCACGTTTCAAGTATATCAAACAGGAAAACGAGTTGAGAATATTAGCGGTGCACTGGCCGTAGTTTGCAACATACGATACGTTAATTAAAAGCATATTAAATTTGAAGCAGTAAGATGATCCGATTTTACAACAATACTTTCGGAATTTCTTCTACTAATTTAAATTGTGTAGCATAAGATTATAATATGAAAAACTTGGTTCATAGAAAATGTATTTGCGTCAACACTGATGTATTTTTAATTGTTAACTACCGACAAATGTTTTTATAGCGTTTAACGTCCCCAGCAAACTTGTTTTCAATCTGAATATGCTAATGTGTTTGCGTTTGGTCTTTAAAAGTCATTTACTGGAGACAAATCACTTCATATCCATTTTATTCACTACTAGCTGTCCCGACGTTCTTTGTTCCACTCGTTCTGTTTGTTTAGAAGGACATAAAATGTTGCTCTTCCTAGTTTTATCTTATCTTTTAAACCCGCCGTGGACTTCCAGAAATACTACAAAACCAAAATTAGCCAAATCGGTGTAGCTGTTATCGAGCTTTAAGTTTTAACGAGACTAACGGAATAGCAATTGATTTTTATATACAAGATTAAAAATGATTTAGCACTTGTTGCTAAAATTAATATATTTTTTTCTGTCTACGAAAACGTTATTAATTCGAATTACAAAAGATTCGGTTACAAATAATATATCCCTATTGATTAGTAATTACCAAACGGTAATGAGATAAATACATCGCTGCAACAGAGAGCAAAGGTTTTATATTCTCAACACAAATAAAAGTCATAGAAATATGCAATTTAAAACTAAATAACTTTTAACACATTGGACAACAGAGGGATGGTATTATAGAGGAAGCATCTTCATGTGTCCTCTTTAAAGTTTAACAAATTGATTCGGAAATTGATTCAAAAAATGAAATCAGATTGATCAAATCTTTTAAGTTAAACAAATTTGGTCCCCGTCATAAGTACAGTTGCTATACATACAAATTAATAAATAACCAAAACAATATACGTCTTCTAGTCATACCTAATATAAAAATATTACTGTTATGTATGTATGTGCCACTAAATACATAAGTTTTATTGAAGTGAAACTTTTTTAGAATCGTTGTGATTTCAAAACGGGTGCAACGGAAAAACGACAGGTAAGAGACACAAATATATATTCATCTCATTCTTTTGGATGTAAGAGACACAAATTTAAATATATATTAATTTTATTATTTTCTCGAGTTACTGAAGTTTCACTTCTATCGTGTGTGAATCGCAGACAGACACCTTTTTTTATTTTTTGATTAGTTGCGTATTTCTGCCAAACCATTTCTATTGCTCGTTGGCCTATTTGATGTCTTTATTACTATATAGTAAAGTTATGTCTACTTCTTGCGCACTTGTACCCAAAAACCGATTCCCAACACGTAACATACCTATCTAGTCTAACATTAATAAATATATGGCATTATTATTTTATCGTTATTTTATTAAACAAACGCCGTCGATCGGCTAGTAATTATCCTATGTCCTATTAATATTATTTATAGCGAAAGTTTGTTTGTTTGTTACTTCTTTACGCAAAAACTGCTGAACCGATTTTCATAAAATTCAAACAATTGAATTGAATTGAATGCAATTCAAACTTGAATTAACACATAGGATAGTTTTTATCCCGAAATAATATTCCTGTGTAATCAATCGGGCAACGCCGTGGGCAACAGCTAGTTATTTATCATCAAGAACCTTGTACCACTGAATTTAATACACTGAAAACATAATAAATTGTGAAACCACGAGCTTGAATCACGTATTATTGAGCGTGTTGTCGTTTCGTGGCGACCGAACGATGACATCACCGGTCACCGCGTAGGTGATGAGGAAAAAAGTACTGCGTCAGTGAAGTGAGAATCACTCGGCCAATGAAAAAACAATAATAGAATAGGCACGTGCCGCGGTCACGTTAATTTAATAAACATTAGTAACCCATTACTTGTATTTGGATATGATTATTGTGTGTTAGTGTATGACTGGCCTTAGCCCGCAACTTTGCCCCTGTGGCGTCAAACCATTACATTCCATTGAGCGTATGACTTGGCCTAAGCCCGCAACTTTGCCCCTGTGGCGTCAAATATACCCATTATTGGTAGAGTGCCCGGGTAGGGAACCAACACCTTACCTATTCCTGCCGCCTTAATGACTGTTATATTTCAGTATAGAGGTTAGGGTAGCCGGTAGACTTGCACAAAAAGCATTCCATCCCGACCTCAAACAGCGAAACACCGGTAACATCAATGGTGTCTATAGGCCACGGTTGTCTTAGCATCAGGAGAGTGTGGGCTAGTTTGGCTAGTGAAAAAACTTTTATATTTGAACCTTTCCCTGACAGTCACTCACACAACAAAAAAAAATGATTAGCAAAAATGGTCCATCCGTTCACGCGTTGTGCGATGGCCAAGGGAACTGGGGTTTCATTTTTATATATTAAAGATTCAGAAGTGTCTTAGAAACGTGCTTAATTTTGTTTAACATACTCAATTTACATGCACAGACCTTCTACAGTGTTATCTGTTACTATTGTAAAGATAATTGAGTTTTTATAGATAACGCAATATAAAAACTCTGATTATATAACATTAAGTACACATACGACATTATACATTACAGTATAACATTATAACAAAATTGATTTTACGTACCGTCTCTATGGTCTAGCGGTCCAGCGTCAAACTTGACTTCTTTGGTCTGGGATTCGATCCCGGGCCGGGCAACAACAAAGATACAAAAAGTATATTTTCAATTTTCTAATACAAATAACGTTGCCCGGGATCGGGCATGTTCCTGGTTGACGAGGCTTACCACCTATCACAATGTGAGACTTTAGTGTCTTTGGCTAGTAGTGGGTGCCCTGGTTGTGCCTCTGCCTACCTCTTCAGGGAAACGGGGGTTAAAATACTTTAATTTAGGTATTTTAATGACAAAAGATAAACACCGAATTTGATAAAACTACTTACAAACAACGACAAAATCATAAAGCATAGCTAAAATAATAAGATTTAAATAAATCCACAACTGTGATGATTTAAAACTACAACTGTGACTTAAGGCCGTTAAATATCAAAAGCCATTGACCCTCAAACATTCTACAGTCTAGACAATGTATATAAACGAACATGGTTGACCAGCCAGAACGAATCGCGTTTATATTGTAGACAAATGATAAAATACGACATTATAAAGATACATAACACTGAAACTAAAGTATCTTCACGCCCATATCCCCGAAGAGGTAGGCAGAGGCATAACTAGGGCACCCACGACTAGCCGAAGACACTAAGTCCCACAACGTGATAGGGGGCAAGCCTATCGCCAACCGGGCACATTTCCAATCCCGACCAACATTTTGTAATTAGAAAATTGGAAAAATCCAATTTTCTTTTTGTTGGCCGACCCGGGATTCGAACCCGGGACCTCATGCAGTCAAGTCCAACTCCCGGACCGCTAGACCACAGATGCGATACACTTGGCTTTGATATTGTAGAATGTAGACAAATGATAAAATACGACATTGTAAAGATTGTAACACTGAAACTAAACCCACAAAATCGATAAAATGTAAATAAATTTCATTATTAACGCCAGTCAGCTGGCTGGTTAAAGACAGTGGTTCCCAATTTGGGGTACCTACGTGTACTTCCTAGGGATACGGATCGTTCATGTACTGCTTTTTGCTGCATACAACATTAATAATATTCTAATTAATAATAATATCTATAACGAAAGACAATATTAATTCTAGATTACCGTTAGATGGAAAGTTCAATCGCAGAACATCACTTCAACACATAATTAAAAAAAAAGCAAAACTCGAAATGTCACCATGATTATTCTAGAACAAATTGCTAATACTCTATGTTTTTATATCTACGCTAATCGTTTCTTGATTGTTATGCTGAGTACAGACGAGGCCAATGTGACTAATGGTTTTTCATATCTTTTGTCCACTTGACTTTTGTATGATATTGGAAAGAAAACAAGCAAACGGATTTCCTGATGGTAAGAAAATTCAAGCCGCCTAGAGACACCAAAGGTGATATTGGTGCTTTGCCATCCTGAGCCCAGGATGTTAGGCCTCGAGCAAAAGTACTATAGCCGGCTACCTTACCCTCCGAACCGGAACACGTCAACGGCAAACACTGATGTTAGGACAGCAGGAATAGGTAAGGTTGTACTAATCCGGGGAGTCGCTGCGAATACTACCACAATTAACGACCTAGTAAAAAACTAATGGAAGAACGAATAGTTTTATTTGCTTAGTCTTCGTTGACTAAATTACTATTATAATTCAAACAGCTAATTTAAAAGAACAACGACGATAATACACTGCAAATATCTAAAACCGACAAAACGATTAGTCTTCGTCAGTCAGGATAATAAATTTAATAAGAGACCGACGAGAATGACCATATAAGGTATAGGGACATATCCGGTGATTATATGAAACGATCTCGAAAGATTTCCGTCTGTCCGTATTTGCATTATATGTAGGTGTAGCGGTGTGACGTGTTCCTATACGAGTATTGTCAATATTTTACCTTCTAAACCAAAAGTGACATCATCAGTTATAAATACATGATTAAAAATGTGGACATGAATTTGTTGTCGCACTTTGGTACACACTCACTAGGTCAAGTTTTGACCGTATGATATATTATAAAATATTTTAAGCGCAGTAAATCTGCACAAGCCGACTCTAGTAATTTCCTTACAACAAGGTTTGACAATTATTTTTTGAAAGATAGCTAATAATCTTGAAATTATCATACATAAATTTTATCAACAATACACAAAGAGTGATCAAAATCGTCAAATTCGATATTAGCCGAATAATCGCGTAACAAAAATAGAAAAAACATAAACAGTAAAAATTAAAACCTTTTTAGCAGCCAGTTAGAAACATAAATACAGTTTATGCACGTATGCGAAGTTGTGAAAACATTTTTAAGTTAAGTTTTAGTTTAGTATACGGCCTAAAATAGTGGGCTCTCGCGATAGTGAGAAACTTCTAAATATGCAAACATAAAGCAAAAACTAATAAAACAGCAGAAGGTCCTCCAAATGGTTGCAAGAGACGACTTTAGTCTATCCTGACTCCATAAACTGCTTTGCCATTCCCATTACGTCCCTTTACCTTGAACTCCATATGAAAACACGACATTGACAAGCACTTAAGTCATAGTCAGACGATAGGAAGAAAGGTAAAGAAAGTGCCCTGAAAGATGGTGATCTCAAAGAAGTATTTAAGCATGTTTACACGGATGCTTTACGAATGGATGGTACAACTACGTTAATTCTTTTTTTATGTTAATTATTGTCAAGATAAGTTTAGCTAAAAATATATGTAGCGGAACTTTAGTAAATTAAAAAAAAAACCTAGTTAAGACAGGACCACCGTTTATTCTGGCAGTTTGTTATAATAAATAATAAAAACATAGAACGATATATTTGGGATCTCAAAATAACTACATAATGCACAAATGTAACTTTGAACTCTCTCTGTAGTCTCTCTGAAGTAATCTCCGAAATGGAAGGACTTTCAACGAAAGACAATCAATATTACAGGAAGTAAGGAACGCCAAAAAGTAGCAGCAACTATGTTATACATCGTATTTATCAAATTAGATGATGTAACTTACAAATGAGCCGTCTCGGCGGTGTTTAGGTTTATAAATCTGATATCCATGAACTTGGCCAGCGTTACGCGTCCACAGCCAACATTCACTGAGGTGTAAACTCCACTATTTGCTGCGGCAACATAAACGGAATATGTCGTAAACCTATTATCGTAACGTTGTTTATCCACCGACGTAGTCAACGAGAATTAGTTTATATAAAAACTATCTCATTCGGCAGACATTATCCTGTCTTAAAATAGCTATGAAGATGGAATTTGAATATCAATCTACTATTGAAACATTTTAAAGTTTAAAGTTTATACTTTCATTACTTGTTTTCCTCAATTTTCTAACTTAGTCATAATTTACATTTTTTTTCATGTGAACCTTCTTCAAACAATAGCGTCAGACGACCAAGCTCTATTTGAGCTTTAATTTAATGTATACTAGCTGATATAAGCGAGTTCAACAACGATAAATTGAGATGTAAGCTATCCTATTTTTCAAGTTGGATCAAACTGCATACGTTGTGTAAATTTGGTTAAAATCGCTTCAGCTGTTTAGGAGTCTATCGCGGACAAACACTGTGACACGAAATGTGTATTAAGATAACAAAAAGATGACGTTAGTATTGTGGAGATGACCACATACGAGGGGAAAGATAACCAACTTCCTACTTAAGCAATTGTATTGACAAGAGATAGTTTGTAATATCGCGATATAGAATTTGCACGAATTTTGCGTCGACAGTATTAGCATCAAATATAGCTCTGTCGCTATCCTACCATCATAGTCGAAGAAGACATAATTGAAGCAAAAACAATTATTGTCTTGTCATTAAAGCAGTCTTGAGCAAAGTTCGAAACACTGCACTAGATTTGACAGCCGGGAAGACGTTATACTGTTTCCTATATCATATAAAAAAACTCGTTCGTTAAATTTCGAAAATGGTGGAGAAGCGGCCTTGGTAATGACGTAGGGTAGAAGATATAGGCTGGGCTAATGGTCTTCATTATCTTGGAACTTCACTTATTGCTATGTTTGACACAGCCAATCTCCGACACTTCGGGACAATGCTAAGTATCAAAAGGAAAACAACATACCTACTACATAGCAGTTTTTCGAATTCATTGGCATACGTTTAAAAAAAAAGTCATTAGCTCCTTTTTTTGATTTTTCTGTTTATATTTAGTAATAAATAAACAAAACTTTATACAGAAAATTATTCCATGTATAGAAAAACACAGTTAATCGTCGTTTTAGATAAAAAAAAGATTGACAATAATAAAAAATCAGATTATATGTGTTAACATCATCCTCAAATAAATAGAACTAGCTCATGTTTCTACAAATTTCCTAATGTAAACGAATACGAATCCTTCGTTACCAAAAAAGACGTATTAATTATGTAAGAATTGTTTTTTAAGGACGAGGTTGCATAAGGTATCAACATGTCAAAGTCTTATTTGTAGCGGCACTTTCTAAAAGGAGCCTAAAATGTTAGTTTCTGTATTTGGATTTATTTATGAGTTTAATAATGACTCATAAAAATACTTGTTAAGGTTTAAAATGCATTTGGATAACTGTGTTGTTATGTTTCTGCAATCCGACCTAAAAATCTCGTTTCAGAGCGGTATTACTTTTCAGTTTCATTCTTCTTATTAGGGAACTTGAAACAAAATCCTTGGTATGAATTAACAAAATCTTCATGGTATCCTGTGGCATATTTTTATACGCTGAAAAGAGGAAGGAGGTGTCTATAAGTCACAATAATTGTCATCAGGAGAGCCGTGTAATTATTAGCTTTCTTTTCCCATAAAAAAAGTTTGAATTTTTAATGGAAAGGTCCTAAACTATCAATAACGTATGCGTAATTTAACATAGTAAAAAGTACTACTTCGATCGCTAGTATATATCTATTCTACACATTAATAGTGAATAAGCTATTTTTAATTAGGTTATAAATAAGATCGATTAAAACTTTGGCTATAACTTTGTAACAATGCAATTTTATCATATTTATTTTATATTCGTTGGTACTTTTAAAACCTTGCAAGCTTTTAATGTGAAAAAGCTAATATTTTGTCCTTTCAAAAATACTTTATATTTCTTAGAAGCCCTTTACATATTATGATATTTATCAATAATATGCCTTTAGACAGGCATCGTTTTGCAAGAATGCGCCTGAAAATACATTTTATTGCTAACCCTACCTCAAAATGTCTCTGAATCTATGCGGAGGTATATTATAAACGCAAAAATCTATCTGTATGTCTGTCTATTGTCCTTTCGCGGCTAAAACGCTTAACCGAATTCGATGAATATAATATAGCTAAAGATCTGGGTTGAAACTCGGACTACATTTTTTTCAAAAATGGACCTCCAAAGGACTATAATAGGGGATGAATGTTCGTATGTAAAGCAGACGAAGTCGAGACTGAAAAGCTCGTACAAAATAATTTGATAAGTTACAGCTTCCCATTTATCTACAGATATGTAGAGCACTTTAACGTTACACAGACCAGACATGCGCAATCTCCAGAAGTCTGTAGGAACATTACTCTGTACGATTGCATAGATCAGCATATTATATTAAAGTGTTTTATTTGATTCGTGCAGACGAAGCACTTAAGTAACTTGGGTAACTCTGCATATGTGTGCAATAAATATTTTTGCAAGTTTGATTTAGGCCCGGTTCCTATATTTAAGAAACGGGTTGTTTTGTTTACGAATGGTTGTTTTTGTACCAATAGTACGAAATCTAACTACAGTCGTTTGTTTTCGATTGTAAACTTAAATGTTTTTGTAGAACTAGGAGTAACTTTTCCTTACTTTAAGGAAAAGTACGAAAATCACGTTTTGAAAAAAATTAGACACTAATTTATAAACTTAACCAACTGATCCTGAAAAAATCGATAAATGAAATTTTGGGTATTCAATTATTACATGGTAATTTAAAAGAAAAGCTTTTAAGGAACACCAAATTTTAATAAGAAATTAATTGGTATGCTGGCACATTGGTTGTGGTAATTAAGATTGTGTTTGTTTTTTATCGTATAGTAATTCCATTACTAATAAAACTTACGCACCCGTTGATCTGGTGTGTAACTTCGTTTTTTGTTAGCAAAAGTAAAGTTACACGCCAGATCAACGGGCGCGAAAGTTTCATTAGTAAGGGGTAAGTGTTTGCATTGCAAAGTGTACATACTATACATTTCTTTTCAACATTCTCTCTATAATGGGTTTTATGGAAAAAAAATATTTTAGTAATAAAATCACCTTTTGTACATTTTTGTATATCCTATTAATATTATAAATGCGAAAGTTTGTATGTATGGATGTATGGATGTTTGTTACTCTTTCAAGCAAAAACTACAAAGCCGATTACGATGAAATTTGGTATGTAGGTAGCTGAAGACCCAGAATAACATATAGGCTACTTTTTATCCCGGAGTTCCCGCGGGATTGGGACTTACGCGGATGAAACCGCGGGGCGGACATATATTATTACTGTTTTGTGTACAATAAAGAAATTCTAGAGAGCAAAGTGCCAACAGTTTTGGAGCGGCAAGAAACTACCAGATACGAATACGCGCGAAAAACATCCAACTCATTCAATCATCATGGCTATTTATTTACCTACGTACCGTTACCAATAATTTCGTCAGTCGTTAAATGACTAATTCGTCACCTTGTTTAATTATCATTGGTGGCCTATAAATAGTTTGACAAAGGTCGTATATTGGAGAATACACGGCCCAGAGAGCCCACATCTATAAATGGCGCTACGATAACAGCTGCGCTTGCTCCGCGACGCGTCTGACTCACGTTGATATTTACATGGATTTTTGTTTAATAAATACCTATTATATATATTTTACATTATATATTTGCATATTGTTTTTTTTATTTTTTATCGCCTCTGTGGTCTAGCGGTTCAGCTGTTGGACTTGACTATATGAGGTCCCGGGTTCGAATCCTGGGTCGGGCAACAAAAAGAAAATTGGATTTTTCCAATTTTCTAATTAAAAAAAAAAGTTGCTCGGGATAGGATATCGTCCCTCGCATTACTAACTGTCCTAACTCATTAATTCGGCGATTTGAGTTAGGACTTTTGACTACAAATATCTTCCTATATTCATTATCTACGATTTTCTCTAACTCACGTAATTGTACGAACATTGGTCCTTAATTTATAGACATTTCTGTAAAGTATAAATAGAAACTAAATTTAAAATGACCAAGCTGTAAAAAGGGTTTCCCGAAACTGTTTAAATTGAGATAAGAGAGTTAGTCATGCGAGGGACGATATGTATCCGGTTGGCGATAGACTTGCCACCTATCACACTGTGGGACTTAGTATCTTCGGCTGGTAGTGTCTCTGTCAACCTCTTCGGCATGAAGATACTTTTACTTTTTTTACTAATAGCTTAGTATGATCTTCAATTTTCCTGATAGGAAGTGAAGAAGGGGTTGAAGGCATATGTATACCATCTTGTTATATGATGTATCTTAACTATATTTTTAGAGACGTTTACGATATTATAACAGCGTAGAAATAGCATGTAGCTACAGCCTTTAGCTTATAATTAAGTATTACACGGTTCAGTAGCTCATCAACTTCGTATATTAGTTAGTATTTTAAAGTGGCAGTCTTGACTCAAGTACTTACTAAGATACTGGCCGTCCATTCATGCTACCATAATGTCAATGCTTGCCATATAGATGTTAGGTTTACCAAAGCAGGAGTTTTACCATTTAAGCCATTTTGGCAATATGTTGTATCTATGGACGATATTAACACGTCTCATTTTGTACCATTAGAAAGTTCATTAGCTAAAGCCTTCAATTGTAGTAAGTATAACAGTCTGATAACAGGGCGCTAGATGACTCTCGTTTAACCCGTATTATCACTTACAGAACCTGCCTGATTTACAAGGGTGTGAAGATTTGTATGGATCGTAGTCTTACTTCTGGTTAACCATTTTAATGAATGCCCATAACATAACTGAAGAAATTTCAAATAATAAAAT
>NJDD01006432.1:1752-17683 GCA_002245505.1 Calephelis nemesis | reverse complement strand
TAACATCCTGACCTCAGGTTGGCAACGCACCATTACCATCTTTGGTGTCTCTAGGCGGCGTGAATTTCTTACCATTAGGAAATCCGTCTGCTTTTTTGTCTTCCTATAACAAAAAAAAACTTCAACCATCTTTTCTCGCGATGGCACCAAAACTCGGTTCGGTTTTTATAGATAGTCTTGCTAGTATTAACAATTTGACATATCGACCTCAAGATAAATGACATTGCAATTCCTTCGAAAAAAAAAGTATCTTCACACCAAGACACTAAGTGCCACAATATAATAGGTGGCAAGCCTATCGCCAACCAGGCATATATCCTATCTCGAGCAACAATTATTTATTAGAAAATTTAAAAAAAAAACACATTTCCTATTTTCGTTGCCCGACCCGAGAATCGAACCTGGGACCCCAAGAAGTCAAGTCCAACACCTCGACCGCTATGCCACAGACCTAGACTAGACCTTCGAATCTTACACCAAACCAAAGATTATTGGAAAATGAAATGCGTTACTTAAAGATTCGGTAAGTACGGTCTGGCGGGTCAGTGTCGTCAGTGATTGTCACTGTTTCGTTTAATTGAAAGGATAGCTCTAGTGTTGGTCAGGGCTCCTATGTAGAATAGACCATCTGCCTTCCTGTGCCAGGCAGCTCGTAAAAGGCGAGCATAGGCTTGCCGTCACTAACACCGTGACATCTGACTAGGTGGTAGAGTTTCGCAGCGACTCACCCGGATTGGTACCACCGCCTTACCTATTCCTACCGCTATAACGTCATGACGTGTTCCGGTTCGGAGGATAAGGTAGCCGGTTAACTTACTTTTGCTCGAGGCCTAACATCCCGGCCTCTGGTTGGCAACGCACCATTACCACTTTTGGTGTCTCTAGGCGGCGGGAATTTCTTACCATCAGGAAATCCGTCTGCTTGTTTGCCTCCCAATGTTATAAAAAAAAGGTAGAGAAAACAAATCTTTGCAAAGTCATAAAGAAGTTTCCAACGCATTATTTTTAATAATTAATTTTTATACCTACTTATTTGCCCGGGTAGAAATCAACTATTATTATCATTATCCTTATCTATTTTTATCGCCTTATCTATTTTAATCAGTGTCATGTTCCATCCCTAGAGAAGAACAGCCGCGACCGGTAAACTTGGACAATAGGCTTCACACCCATGAAATTGGATAGCTACAAAATAACAGCTATAACATTGATATATTTAGATAAAAAAAACTACACGCCAAGGGAATTAAACAACAGCTGACTCGCACTTACCAAGGTACTTCTAACCAAGGTTATTGGTCGATAACGATTTAATCCTAAATTAGTGCTAAAACAAATTCGTCAGACACTCATATCTCTTGCACTTGAAAAACTTGTATTCATTCCATTTAGACTACAGGCCCATGCCAAAAATAGATGGGTCATATGAACCACCAGGTGACGTATATAGGACGATATAAGATCATTAAATAATAAGATTCAGCACTATGCCGTCACCTGTAAGCTGTCCAACTGAGTGCAGGTGAGAATTCAAAAGTGCAGGTAGAGTAAGTCCGTTGTGTTCCCTTATTTTTGTACGGCATATTTATCATTGGAGTAGAAGCTGTACTGAAACAGTATGAAACTGATGCCGTACAGAATCAAGTGGCCAAATTTAAATTTAATTAAAAACAAACGATTTCTGGCACACCATTTTGTACGGCACTACACGCTTTCTTATTATTTGTTATGGTTCTATCGACGATAGCAATGCCGTACAAAAATAAGTGACCAAAACGGACTTACTCTACCTGCACTTTTGAATTCTCACCTGCAGTCAGTTGGACAGCTTACAGGTGACGGCATAGTGCAGGGGCCCTACCATGAACGCTTAAAGCAGTATTATTTCCATCTTGCTAAATGTCTGCCTTTATAAGCAACTTTATGGTATACGACATAAGGTTGTCTTTCTCGACTGACAATTAGTATTGTTGAAATAGTACTGTTATGTTAAGTTATGGTAACCCCCCTGAATCTTATTATTTAATGCTCTAGTATTGTCCTATATACGTCACCTGGTGGTTCATATGACCCATCTATTATTGGCATGGGCCCGTAGTCTAATTGTTGTTCTATACTCTGTTTATCTATATGATACTTGATATTGGTTCTAATTAAAATAATAGGCAAGCTTGACACGTCAAAGTAACATTGTTTGTATCTGTGTTGCTGAATTTTCCAGCTCGGCAACGTATTGCTTTCCTTCAATCGTCTTTCCTGCCAAGTTGGTCTTAAATTAGAGCAAAACTTTAGCTCCGTTGACATCGACTGAGCAGTATAAGCAAGCAAGCAATGGCAGTGTCGCATTCGCAGGGTTATTTTGTTAACTTGATATAGCCGTGCGATGGCAAAAATCGGACGACATTTGTGTAATAATTGTATCTGAATAATTTCGCTAAGCCCTAAGAGGAAGAGAGCTGTGTTTTCACAAAAAAAGGATAAAAAATTTAAATTTTTTTTCACCAAAAGAATCTGTATGTATTTTCGTACAAGCATCTATTGTTATTAAGGTTAAAACTTCTTTCAATAAAATTCTTTACAATAAAAAATGGCACATTTAACACCAAATTTGCATTTATTATGTGGACGTGAAGATTAAAAATAACTATTGTTAAAATCAATGAACGAATCTAAAAAGCAACAATAGCATAGTCCGGTGAAGTTGCCAAAACCGCGAGGTTAGTAACATATTAGCAACTAGCAGTTCCACGCAGCTTCGTCTGCGTAACTTGACTTCTACTGCACCGATTCTGATGAAACAAAGCCTATGTCACTTGGGGATAATGTAGCATTCTAAGCGTTAAAGAATTTTTGAAATGGGTCCAGTAGTTTCGGAGCCTATTCATTTCAAACAAACAAAAAATCAAACCTTTCCTCTTTATTACTTTGATTTCGAAAAAGAAGCAAAAATAAAACAAATACACTTGAAGTAGCGTGTGATCAATAGCAAAGAGGTTGAAGCATGGAATAAACATTTGAAAATATATTTAGATGTGTCATCGCAAAACTCGATCCCGAAAAAGAAAGTAAACTTGGCAACATAAATATTACGCACTTATTTAAATCCGGCGTCCCTGACACCAATCGTTACTTCTCCAAATGTTTACACCAAACATTTAACATCTGATTTGGTATTTAACACATAATAAAGAGATAAAATAGAATCTTCACGCCTGCATCAAAGGAGGAGTATACAGATACCAAATCAAATTTGAAAATACGCAGACACAGAACTGGGCATTTCGGAATAGAATCTTTGCTTTGTGCGGAACCACCGCAGCAAAGCGATCCAATTAACTAACGTTGTCATTTGTTTCAAATAAATGTCCTTTAACAATCAATTATAATAATAACCTATAGCTACGACTAGAGATAGACTTTCTAGAGTTTTGTCAATAAAATATGCATACACAGACCACATACATACATATCCTCACGCCTAATCCCTTACTTCGTAGGCAGAGAGTATCAAGTGACAAATGTCCCGATCATTGCAGACCTGTCTGGCTTCTACATTTTATCATTGGATAAAATTCTTTATCCTTGGATAAAACCCGAGCCATTTGATCGAGGAAGAAGATATGTTTTGTGTAAAATAGCAGTGGCTGTCTGTAATAGCCCTTTCACTTATCGTACGTACTTGTACGTAAAGTACTCATAAGGCCAGTTCTTGTCCGCCGGCAGCACTGCGTGACCGTTACTCTAATAGTTAAGGCTGAGGCTTCATGTCAAGAGATGGATCACATGCTTGCGCTAATAACGTTTTTTTTATGTAATAGGAAGGCAAACAAGCCGACGGATTTCCTGATGTTAAGAGACAAAGATGGTAATGGTGCGTTGCCAACCTGAGGTCAGGATGTTAGGCCTCTAACAAAAGTAAGTTTACCGGCTACCTTACCGTAGCGTACGGAATGCATTTAAAACGCAAATCTACGTAGCCTAGTACATAATCTATAAAAATTCAACCTATGGTGAAGATGATGCACATACATAAATACATGCATGGCATCAGTAACAACTTTCTATCAGATTGCCTGTCCGCTTCCTTGCTAGTTCATTATTTAAACAACCACTGTCAATAGCATAAATCTAAAACAGTTGGTGGTGGCAGAGATTAGTAAATTGTCTATGATGCAAGAATTCGTAAGTTATTCACATTAAACAGTCGCTATAAACATATTTCTAGATTTTACAAGTACAAACAAATAGAGCGCACAGACTGCACGTAGGAAGCTGGATTCCGAAACATATACAACTCCGTTTTTAGGTTCATATTAGTATATTCATAAAGTATTATTATTTTTGACCGCCATGTTGGTCGAGTGGCTAGCGTACACGCCTATCTACACAGACCAACTGCGAGACTCGGGTTCGATTCCCGACGGGACGGTTTGTGTGATAAATATTAGATATCTGCATTTCCCGGTCTGGGTGTCTATTAAATTTATTCTGGTATCTGTTTAAATATTTCTACGTATTAGAATCGTTGACTTACACCCATAACACATGCATATAAATTGCTAACTTTGGGGGTTAGATTAAATTTGTTATTTAATTATTTATTTATTTAACATCTCAATCTGCTTACTCATATTATTAAAATTTTGTGATGACCCTATCGCAAGCTTTTAGTTATCTAGTAATTTAGGTACCCTGATTATTAATTACAACACTGATGTCAGTTGTTTGATGTAGGAAAGCAGTGTAGTAACTCCAGAGATGTACCTACCCCGACCGTATTTCTGCCGCCATAGTTTCAATGCTCGCTATTATCGTATTCCTTGCGGAAGGGTAGGAAATCTGTTAGACTTGAACATGTGGCCTAATATCCCGGTCAAATTACAGTGACGCCCATCTACAGGCTACGGTTATCTCTTACCAGCAGGGGAACCGACTGCATAATCGCCATCTTATAAAATAAAACTTTTATCAATAAAAATCGCTGTTCACCGTTAGAGCATAAGTATTAACAAAATCCATACCCGTTGTCATTTAAATAAACTATTTAAAATAACGCATAAGTCTCACTAGAGAAATCTATTTAGACAACTATTATGCTCCTAATTCTATTTTTTTGAGACTTCAACTAGTGACGCATGCGAAATGACAATACACCTACAACAACAACAACAACAACCGTTGTCAATATTACGTAATATTCTATATATTAACACGTGAAGCCAAAACTTTGGACCCATTTTTACGAAAATTGCGAGGACGCAGGAGCATACAATTTGGCACACTTATAGTTTATGTGTAGGAGAAGTGTAGAACACCAATATTTTTCAATAATAATGCATATAAAGTACATTAAATCAATAAATAAAACATTACCCACACTACCATGCATTTGACACACACAAACAAATATATAGATGATAACGATAAAATCTTACAGATAGATACTATTCAGGAAACAAAGTAGTTGGTCTTGAGAAATAAAGATAGCGTTCTTATCAACAAGATATTAAAATTAATTATGGTCGAATTTCGACCAATGGGCGACCACTAGTTAAAAGTGAAATTATAATTTCTTTACAACTATCGCAAGGTATGTTTTGCCATCAATAATAGCAGCACAAAATAAAGAGAATATTCGAAACAAAAAAACTTTAGTTTACAAAGCAAAAATAAAGCGTGACATCAATAAAAAGCAACACTCGTGACACAAAATTCATTGACACAAAAAATGACGTCTAGCGCGTTAACAATTGACACGAAAATTCCAACAATTGACGTCTTACGCGTCGCACAACGGCAACAGATGTACAAAAATGTCACAGAGTAAAAAAAAGTTCAGTACTCACGTTGCGCTTCATTTTAGGCGGTCATACTCGATGTTTGCAGTTAAAAAGCACATAAAAATTACAGTTTTTTGTAATTCGCTTCCAGCAACGCACACTACGTGTCTGAACGGTCTGTACGGAGGTGGGTGGGTGAGACGTATCACTAAAATAGAACTTTTGGAATAACTCTACACAAATTATATTTCCTGCGTCACGATTTCATGATTAAGATCAAGAGCATAAGTAACTAAGAGTGTAACCAACGCCACAGTGCAATTACATATCCCGAACTTCATATGCGGAGGACAGGAGAGGAGAGTAACGCTATGCTCTTCCTAATTTTGCAAATGCAGCCCGTTTTTGACAAAGGAATTACCGGGAAGGAAAATTAAAAAAAAACGTAAAGAATCAACCTATTTTTTAATCTTATATTCATTACGGGCAATAGCCCGGGATTCAAAAAGTTCAAAATTTATGATAGATTTGCCATAGCATAACTTCTTACGGCCGCAGAGTGTCGCACTGCATCAACATTTAATATTTAATTAAGTCGCAAATTCGTATGGAAAATATCGACTAAATGACTGATTAAACGATAATTGTCATCTTTGAGTGCTGCCGTAAAGTACCTTCGACTAAATATGGGTGCCGTGATAATATCTATGCCTATTTCAGCGATGATATGGGCGTAAAGATACAAACCAATTTCATGTTGCTTGCGGTTATGCCCATATGTTAAAATGGTTTATGGTTGTGGCACCCTTCAGCCCTCCTTTTAAAAAAAAGAAAAAAAAGTATCTTCACGCCCATATCCCCGAAGAGGTAGGCAGAGGCACAACCGTGGCACCCACGACTAGCCGAAGACACTAAGTCCCACAATGTGATAGGTGGCAAGCCTATCGCCAACCGGGCACATTTCCAATCCCGACCAACATTTTTTTTAATAGAAAATTGGAAAAATCCAATTTTCTTTTCGTTGGCCGACCCGGGATTCGAACCCGGGACCTCATGCAGTCAAGTTTAATACTTCCAAACTATACCGTTTCGGAAAAACTGACTGGCTGAGAACTCCAGTCCTTTTGCAGTACGAACAACTGATAAACTGGCATATCCCTTTGTAAGTGTGCAGGGGATATCGACCATAACATACAATTTAAGTGTACAATAAATACAAATGAATACCTAAAAATATTTATAAAAACACACATTTGTAACACGCTGCATTCTTATGAAACCCTAATTTAAAATTATTGAATGAAACTTAGAAAGCCCAAGAACTATATAAGTAGAATAAGTACACGGAAATGAAAAAAAAAACGGAGAGCAGAGAGATTTACATTACCTACAAAAGTAACGCCGGACAACTCAAGAGAGAGATTTGAGATCATATTGAGGATTTGTTTTGTGTTATCCCTATGTATCCTCAGATTTTTAAAACTGCAAAACGAATTTGATGCGGTTTTTTTATAGGTAGAGTGATCCAAGAGGAAGGTTTACAATATAATAACATAAAGGTTTGTCCACCCATGCGAAGCTGGGCCGGACTGCTAGTTTTAGTTAAATAGTACAAGCTATAAGCTTTGATGTCATCGTTTGAATCTCTACCTGATAAAAAGGCTTATGTGTATAATAAGGCCAAGTAAAAATTCTATAGGGCGTTTGATCGGAAAACTACTTAAAATTCAAACCCAAGAACGTGTACCATAAAAAGGTGCAACTGATCTATTCCTCAACGAGTGCAGCTTGGTAAAAGGCAAGTCCTTGAGCCCACTACCGTGAATCATTAGCGCCTACGTGGAATCTGAAACAAAACGATTGGTCCGCAAGATCTTGTATCAACCTCAATGCATTCTGCAGCGTAATTTACATTAGGGTTACGTAAATAGGGCAACGGCGAGCACTGTTACAGTTTATTAGCTGTGAACGGTTTCATGGCGCCTTTGAAATAGAAATAACATTTTAATCCATAAATAGCTAGCTACTCGCAGATATAGGGCAGAAGAAGCACAGGAAGCAGAAGCAAATAATGTTCACCTAATTTTTTTTTATGATATTGGAAGGCAAACAAGTAGACAGATTTCCTGATGGTAAGAAATTCACGCTGCCTAGAGACACCAAAGGTGGTAATGGTGCGTTGCCAACCTGTGGCCGGGATGTAAGGCCACGAGCAAAAGTAAGTTTACCGGCTACCTTACCATCCAAACCGGAACACGTCATGACGTTATGGCGGCAGGAATAGGTAAGGCGGTTGTACCAATCCGGGTGAGTCGCTGCGAAACTCTACCACCTAGTCAGATGACACGGTGTTAGTGACGGTAAGCCTTTGCTCGCCATTTACGAGCTGCCTGGCAGGAAGGCAGATGGACTATTCTGCAAAGGAGCCCGGACCAACACGGGGGCAACGCGTATTTCTGATAAGTCACTACATTTTAGTTTCTTTTAGATATTTAATAAGATCCGTGACAAGCGTACCATCCCAAAAGACATTCCTTTGGTCACTGGTCAGTCGCTAGTGGAAAATCTTGTAGTTTAAGTTCCTGGTCTGACTTACTAGAGCAGTCAGTCAGTGACAAACACTGCAGCGACTCACCTGATTTGTATTACATTTATTCTTTCCTATTTAGGGTCATTACTCGATTTTGTCGTATTACATTTTGGAGCGCAGTGCTGCCGAAAAATATCTTACGTAATAGACATAAGATCTTAACCTCCTATACACAGCGCATCATTAACATCTTTAGTAGACTTAGGAAATATGCACTTTTTATGAGTGAAAAAATTAAGGAGTGAAATTAGTTTCGTAAAAGGCGCGATAATCACTCTTAAAGGGGTTGTAGAATGTTGTAAACATTGGTTTGTATCCGTGTGAATCGTAAATTTAATCCAAACTTAATAACTTCCAAGGTGTATTTTATTGGAAAGCGAGCTTACAGCCGTCTAGAACGTCTTTTATATTATTTACCATTAGGGACGTATGTTTTCTCGTCTTACATATTAAAAATAATATTGACAACCCTATACCTGTCAGACAAATGACAGCTATTTTTTTGAAAGAAATAGTTAAGGATACGTCGTTTGCTAAATCACTGACTTATTATCGAGGGACCTTGGCAATAATGATACAATCTGCATAATAAACCTGAAACAACGGATATTTCATTCTATATATGTAGAGTAAGTATAGATTGTTTTTTTAGTCATTTTCTTTTTTACTACTGTTGAAATTCGTTTATTACAGTTGGCGACCCTATGCATGTCTAACATATGACAGCTACGTTATTGTAATAAATGTACTGCCGCTTTTGCCGCAATTACCGCTTTGCTAAATGACAACATCAAATTATTATCTACCCGCGAAACCTTGAGAATTACGATGATATATTAAACTGCTCAGATATGCGACAAATGTTATCCTACCGTACCTTAGATTTTTTTTCATATTAAGATTCTACTACCAATCATTATTATAACAAAAATAGGAATAAGCAAATTTGGACTAATTTAGACATGTGAAGACCAAGAGAAATTGAGATTTACCTTTTATATCTGTATCACGCAGTCATTTTGAGATAACGTCCGCGTCGTTATACAATATTTTTACAGGCCACCAATAATATTAAAATAGGATACTTATTCAAAAATTAATTAATAGCTAAAGAACTAAATATCCCTGAACAAGTTACAAAAATTTAATCTAACCAAAAAATAAGCAACTTATATGCTTGTGCTATGGGTGTAAGTCAACGATGCTAATTACGTATTAGCAAAAAAAACACATAGAAATACTTAAATAGATAACAGAATCAATTTAATAAACACTGGAAACGCAAACATATAAATGTTCACAACACAAATGTCTGCCCCCGTCGGGAATCGAACCCCAGCCTCGCGGTTGATCGGTGTGATTATGCATGTACGCTAGACACTAGAACAAGAAGGAAGTCAAATGATAATTCAAATGGTACGTAATGTCGGCGCTCCATCTCAATACCAACAACCTAATGTTATAAAACTCATTTCGCTCAACGTTTTGGAGATTTTATAAATGTGTTCATATACAAAAGGGTAACTAAATACTGTGACATTAAAAACAAAAATGTTTGTGAAGCGAAAAATATAGTTTGCAAATGGTTACAGACATTATCATACGATGACACGGAGGAACTTATGAAGATTAAAATATAACTTTCTGTTTATTAATTACACCGTCTTAATTAATTTTTTTTTTGTATATTATAATACTCATATAACGCTTCTTTAGAATATTTTTCTTTTGATTTTATGTACAATACAATATATATTTGTAATAAGTAAACTGTCCTGTGAACGAGGTTTAAGTTAAATTAAGTTGCAAACAGGAATAAAGGTTGCCTCGATACAGGCTTGCCTAGTGAGGCCACCAACAGATATTTATTGTAATTGTTAATAATGTAATCTGTAAAATAAAGATATTTTTCATTTTTCATTTTCATTTTTTATTATGGGTCAGACGAAGCCATTTTTGGCTATTTTATGTTATATAACAAAATAAGACATTCTACAACAGAACAAGACAACGGCATTTATTCACGCTATGGCAGCAGGACGCTAAGGTACCGTAGGTGTTGCACACTCTGCCATCGAAACATGACTGCGCTAGAGAGGCAACTCATGACTTAAATGATTTGATTACGACCACCGGGCGATGGGGTCGTCACACCCAGAAACCGGCACTTAATTGGGTGTCACCTTGTTAATTAGGTGTCACCAAGAACCTGATCCAAATCGAATCGATTTATGAACTGTCGTCACAACCTTGAACCCCAAATTTACCGTCAGCTCACACTACTGAATCGTATTCCTGATTAAGTATCCAGTCCATCAACCCGCACCCGTATCATCAGGGTTGTTAAAATAACCTCATTATATTACTTTTAGTACCAGTTTAGTGCTATTAGTTGGGTAGTGGTGCTTTTAACGTACGTTGGTGGTGATTGAACTTATTTTAGTAGGCCGGACTTAATCAAACTGTGACGTTTTTAATCAACGTTATTTTAGTAATAATAGATGAAATGTCGTCCGTAGAAATGTCGTATACAGATTAATCTGACAGCACTAAAAGTGTTTAGTCTCTTCGTATTACTTTCGTTGAAAGAAGATAGCAATCACTTAAAATTAGCTTAGAGAGTGCGCAACAAAATTACCACCATTGTCTTCACTTATTCTAGATACATGCTATGTTTTTTAAATTAAACATAATCAATAATCTTAAAACAAAAAAAATCAATGAACACCCTGACATACGGTCCATCTCTTCAAAAAACATACACACTAATCTAACTTTAACATTTCTCTTTTTATTGATCTTCTTTAGTTGAAAAACCTCGACGATGCCATAAGTGAAACCAAGCTGTACAAATGTAACATAAAGTGTATTGTCAAAAAGTGCAAGTGATATTTGGAAAGCGGTTTTAGTATCTATCTTTTAATTAGACTCAGAGTGAATCACAAAGATATTAGTTTTTGCTGTGACTAAAATTACATCAGCACGTATTATGTAAGATATAGTTTTATTGGAAACAAAACACTCGTGAGAACGAAGTTTCCGCTCGGGATAATAGGTTAAATCTGCAATGTCAAGGTGTACTTGGGTATAGCTAACTTTATCCCGCAGTTTCACTGAATAAGTTAAAATCTGGTGTAAGAATTTTAAGGCTCGCCAGTGTTCCCAACTCTCAGTATTTTTCTCCCCAATGCTGAAATAAAAAACCCCTAAAATTCCCGTTAACTCTTGGAAATTCCCCTAGACAAATATTAAAATTAATATTTAATATAATAATTAAAAAAATAATTACTTGATAAAGAAATATAATTTAATTTGTAAGTTAGTTTAGCTTTAGCGGTGACACAACAAACTCGGCACCACTATAGTAATATTTATTTCTTATTCAAACACATTTTCAGTAACGAGCATTCATACCCGATGTCACTAAATCTCTGCGTTAAGAATAAACAAGATTATTGGCTTTATTGGTTCAATCAACGCCTTGTATATTTTTTCTAATAAATAAAAAACATTAAAAAAAATCGAAATAAAAAAAATCTCTAATAAAACCCCTAAAAATATATCCCCCCTAAAAAAATATTCCAATTTTTTATCCCCTAAAACTGGGGGGGAAAATCCCTAAGTTGGGAACCGTGAGACTCGCCATGATTGGTACCACCAAGCGCTTGCTAGATTTTTTTTTCGTATTTTTTTTTATATTATACGAAGGCAAACAAGCAGACGGATTTCTTGATGGTAAGAAATTCACGCCGCCTAGAGACACCAAAGATGGTAATGGTGCGCTGCCAACCTGAGGTCAGGATGTTAGGCCTCGAGCAAAAGTAAGTTTACCGGCTACCTTACCCTCCGAACCGGAACACGCCATGACGTTATGGCGGCGGGAATAGGTAAGGCGGTGGTACCAATCCGGGCGAGTCGCAAAAACAAACATGTATAACATGTGTATAAAAAATACTAAAAATCAAAACCGAAATATTTTGTGGCACTTTTCCTATTCAATTTAATTTCAATAACGTTATTTTCTTTTTCATTTATAAATACAAATAAGTGTATTTTTCATAATTCGCATATTTACCATAGTTATACAGTTTCTTAAAATATTAAGTGCTTGATATGGACTGACAGAGTTGGCCCGTGAGCCAGCAACAAATTTTCATGACAAAGTTCTTCACAGTCGCGAAAGCAACCGTTCGTACAACGGTTGAGAAATTCACGCCGCCTAGAGACACCAAAGATGGTAATGATGCGCTACCAACCTGAGGCCTCGAACAAAAGTAAGTTTACCGGCTGCCTTATCTTCCGGACCTTCCGGTTCCGTCAATGGCAAAAGCTGACGTTATGGAGGTAAGACGTTGGTACCAATCCGGGCAAGTCGCTGCGAAACTCTACCACCTAGCCAGATGTCTTAGTAACGGATGTCCCGTAGGATAGGTAAAAAAATTGGTCCTTTTTTATACTTACAGAATGTATGAAAATATAGGTACTTCTTGTCTTTTTTAGAAAAAGTCAGCTGGTTGTCAGATGAGAGTTGGAAGTAAATAAATAATGTAAATAAATAAAAGATATCTATCTAGTTGTATGTTATTTAGTTGTGAGGTAAGTGGAAAACTTCTACTGTACAAACCGCTTTCGTATTCCATGATTGAGAATAGAACAGTCAGTAACTCTATGCAACTCACGGAAGACTTAACGTCTTACCCTCGTTGTCGACAAAACAACACCACCATTTATAGGAGGCGTGAAGTTCTCATCATCACTAAAACTCTAAACCGTCTGGCTACTACGCAAGAGACTTGGCATGAAGATACGTATATAATTATTATTATTTTATTGCAGGATCGTGAAGCAGTGAAGTATTGTTTTTATTGTAAGGCACTTAAAAATTTCTTTCTTTGTTGGTCTAAAAGAATGTTTGGTGAAGAATGCCAACAAGATTTAAGTTCGCCTTTCGTACGACTAATTTTATTTGTTGAAAGATAAAGATAAATAAAGGAATGCCGAAAGACATTGCTAAATACACAACCTACATTTCGGTAAAAAAAACACTGTATTATGGGCCCAAGTCATAAATGAAAACTCTCTTTCTA
Organism: Calephelis nemesis; assembly: GCA_002245505.1. NCBI lineage: Eukaryota > Metazoa > Arthropoda > Insecta > Lepidoptera > Riodinidae > Calephelis > Calephelis nemesis. The sequence continues at coordinate 4,226 of NJDD01006432.1, read as the reverse complement.
AAAGAGATTTGTCGATAACTGATAGTATTCCCACTGTACAACCGCCTGCACTGATGACCGGACAATTCTACATCTCGGCTATATCTATATATAATGGTATGAAACAAAACTTAAAAAACGATGCCATCATGTATTAGATACGCACACGTAATATAAATGATAAAATAACGTAATTTGCTAAAATAAAGAGGGCACCAGACATTTGGCTCTTGTACAATGACATACTTTGGAATTGACAAATATAAAAATGCAAAAATCCTACATCCATAACACTATTAACATTCCTATGAAGAGGCCCAGAAATATCCACGCGAATGCGACTGAATGTTTGCTATTAAAATGTTACAATGTGTACATCAGACTAGATGCACGAAAACCACGCTTATGAATTACGCCAATGTATTATCAAATGCAGAATTTTGAGAATATAATCATGTTTTGTAATTCTAAAGTTTACAAATATCATTTTTATAGATAAGTACACCAAGTATACCACCGCCTTATCTATTCCTGTCGCTATAATGACAATCTCATGTTTTGGTCAAAAGGGTTAGGTTAGCCGGTAGACTTGCATATTATATGGCATTAAACTCGACCACACTACAGTGACACACCTACAAATCTATGGCGTCTATAGGCTGTGGTAATTTCTTACCATCAAGGAACCCGTGTGCTTGTTCGTTGTCTTTTTACCATTAATAAATAATAATTACCACAATCATGCTAGTGTAACTATTTTTGAAACATCTTCACATTTAATTGTTTCATGATATAGAAAGACAAATATGCAGATAGCTCTTCAGATGTGGCTATCAATACAAGCTTTGGTATTGATAGCCAAAGCAAAGCTTTGAAAGTCTTCCTACCCTCCATAACGGAACTTAACACTGGAGAGCATTAATGAAGGCAAAAAAAGGTATGATCAGGGATACCTAAAACAATCAGCGCAAGAGGGTAATTTAGTTTTCCAATACATATTATAGTCTGATGCAACGTTATAATTTATGCGGTAAGCGCGGCTCGCGGTAAAAAGCGAGATGAGCGATGTGATCATCCAGACGAGTCAATGGGTTTTATGACGGTACGAGTTGTGATGCAAGGCAGGGGCATCCTATCGTTGTTAGTTTTAATGAGTTAGCCGCCATTATTACAGTATTACAATTATGCTCAGCTGACATGTCGTGTATATAAACTAACAATCCGCCTAATTCTACGTTTATAAGTCCAATAGTTTCCGTGAATTCGTAATTAATGAATAATATATTTTTTGCGTAATTACTGCAAACCTAACACAATAATTAACCCTGTTTTGCACTCAAAATTTCAACGCCTTTTCATTGTGTTAGAAATAAAAAAGTAATAGGTTAATCAAGAAACCTGATTCATTCGTTTAGTAATTAGAAAAAAATATAAGATAAATATGTTTATAAACAAAAATATAGCGTTCTAGAAACTTAGTAAATATAGATTTCTGTTGATACAAACATAGCAATCCATTCACAAAAGAAAACAGGGACATAAATCAAAATTGTCACTATTTATTCCGTTATGAGTTATTGGCGTTCACTCAATATGATTGTTGGAACTGCCTAACGTCTAAGAACCCGCCTAAACATTAGTCATTTTTACGAAAGCAAGTCTCACTGCCAAAGCTTCTGCAAAAACTCAGCCAGGTTTAGGTTGAACATTAACACAGAGGATATCTTAGCATTAAACAATGATGTCTATTCCGATGCACATCCTTGTCACTCTCAATGAGTTATTGCTATATTCTTTAAATTAATAAAGACAAAAGAGACAGGACATTTTGCTCTCATTTTTATGTCAATGGAAGGCAAACAAGCAGACGGATTTCCTGATGGTAAGAAATTCACGCCGCCTTGAAACACCAAAGGTAGTAATGGTACCTAACCCTCCGAACCGGAACACGTCAACGGCAAGCATTGGACGTTATGACGACAGGAATAGGTAAGGCGGCGGTACCAATCCGGGCGAGTCGCTGCGAAACTCTACCACCTAGTGGTACAAATTAGTGAACATCAGTAATACAAATATTCACATTTTCAAACCGCACCCTTTCGTCTTTCACTGGCGAATGCTTTCAAGATTTGTGATACCAAGAAAGCAACTCCTGTGGTGAAATATTTTACTTCCTTTCTTATCGATTACATCCGTAGTTACTGTTATGACCTATAGCTAGACAGTTCTGTTCAATACTATTGAAAAAGTTCTCCTTAACTGATGAATTTTACATTTAATAATGATATTAGGTTTCTTAAAAAATTGTGGAAATTTATCCCAGGTACACATTCGAGATTTATACATATATGTATTTTATTAACTTAGTTATTGTAGTAGGTATTTTATGTCGATTTTTAATGATCTTCTGAAACGATACATAATTTAGAGTATAAATTGTAAAGTACAATGATAGAGGATTTTAGACAGAAACAAGGGGTTTTAACAGTGTGTGT
>NJDD01006429.1:163377-174143 GCA_002245505.1 Calephelis nemesis | reverse complement strand
TGGTAAAAGATGTTTGTTTACATAGTTTATAGCTTCTCATGACGGGTGCTTTAGTATATTTTTCCATAAGGCCGGACAATAACATAGGCTAAAGTTCAAGAACTAAGGACCACTTGTATATTCTCGGGTGAACTATAGTAGTGATACAATTCTGAGTTAGTTTCTATAACTTCAACTAGACAGAATTAATATCATTAAATTTAACTGAGAAACATGCTATCGGCCTTAAATAACTTAAAAAAGCGGGCGTTAAAGGCACTAATTTTAAGTCAAAGTTAACTTCTTTTAAGGCAATCACCTCTGTGGTCTAGCGTCGGACTTGACTTCTTAAGACCCTGGGTCCGATCCCAGTTTGGGCGAATAAAACTAATAGAAAATGTGTATTTTCAATTTTCTTATAAAAATAAAGTTGGCCGGGATTGGATTTGTTCCCGGTTGGCTGTAGGCTTACCACCTATCTAACGGTGAAAGTTAGTATCTTCAGCTGGTGGGTGGACTGGTTGTGCCTTTGCCTACCTACTTCTCCCGGGGTATAGGCGTGAAAATGCTTTTTGAAGTGAAAACTTCTTTAGTCGCGTTGCGCACTTTTTTGGAATGGGCAAAAACTTCTAACCTCGGGTCAGGACACGTAACATGATATATTGATTGATGAAAATTCGTAAGACGGCGCCAGAACTCTTGCACGAATAAGACGGCTCAGGCCACTTACGCGAATGTTCGTGTTGTCATGTTTGTGTACGATAGCGCAATAAATGAATATTGTATTCTACCATATAAATGATAGTACTTTCATACTGTTGATTCCTAACCATTCCAAAATATGAAAAATGCACAACGTTAATATTAAATTTTTTACGTCTGCCGGAGTACCCCCGAAGTGCAACCCGTTTTTTTTTTCTTTCAACATAAGTAATAAAAAGAGACAAAATGCGTTCCGTCGTGTCAAATTAGTTTATACTTGACATTTCTACAGGTGTTTAAATTATGCCTCAGAATGCATTAATTAAAATCTTCACAAGTTATTTAATCATGACTAATTTGACATGTCTAAAATGTTCCGTCACATTTACTTTGTTTCATTGGAAAGAGATAGCATATATCTAAAAGAAGCTTAGTTATAGCTTAGCAAAATTACTACCAATATATATTGCTACAATAAATTGCATTCTTCAGTAGCTTCTTGGCTGTAAGCATTTAGTCCATTCATCATAGCCCGTTGTATATGAACCAACTACTATATTCTTTAGATGAAACTCGATAAATATGGCCATGCTGTGCTTTTGAAACTGATTTATTTGGCAACTTATTTATTACTTTTGCAAATTTAGTAAATTTAAGCTAACATTCTGTTAAGGCGAAGAGTTCTTCGTATTAAAATTTTCGTTCGTTTTTGTAAAATTCAAACATAATTTTATCATTTTAATTATAATTTAATAATTATTTATTATTATTTATTTATTCATTTATCTATATTTTTACAGTTTAATTCCTTATACAAACGCGTATGTATGCTCATTAAATAAAATCAAAATGACAACAACGGAACAGCGAAATTAAGTTTTAGTATGCCTTCGCTTGGAATGCCGATGAAGCTGAATAAAATATGGATTTAAGATTAATAAGGATTTTAAATGTTTTGTGTTCTGCTTAGCAATAACTTTAGACTTATGATCCGGATCTTAACAAGTATCATTTAAACCTCATAAGATTTAAACAAAAAGAGCCGACCGAAATTGGTCCTTTCGTTCAAAATTTATGATGTCACACATACATGCACATACACATATACATGTCATAATCTTCTTCGTCTTTTTCTGTCGGGGGTTGAAAAGAGCTGCATTTTTTTATGTTATAGTTAGAATCAAAACTTTGATATGCTCATTTTGAAATAATGATAAAGGCATGATTTTGAGTTTCAATCACATTTTCAACCGACTTAAAAAAAGGAGGTCATACGTTCGATTTCTACGTTCTATTATTTTATTATTAATAAACTAATCAATTTCCCAGTCAATTCTAAACCGATTTTAAAAATTATTTTTGTAATTGAAAGAACACACTTCCGAAATGGTCCCACTATCAACAATGTCCGTAATTTCATAATGGAATACCAATAAAATCAAGGAAATTATTCATTTTTTGTGGAATGACTTACTTACTGAAATCAAAACCGGGTTCTTGCAGTTTTGTTGCAATAAAATCATAGAATATTATAGTTTCAATGACTTTTATATAATATTTGATGAAATATAATGAATATTATAGTCTCAAAAGAACTCTACGTAAAAGTTTTTAAGCGCAAAGTTTTAATGGCTCTATATCAAACTAACTCCTTATTAGTTTCTAGGAGAGAAACTGCACAGGTGGGTCTAAATTTTTTCCGCAAGTGCCCTTTGTTGCAGGCCCGTACTGGCAGAGGTCACCACCTTCCACCACCCCTTGAACGTGTACTTGAGTATGACTCAAATAAAAGAACAATGTCTCAGGATGTGCCTTAATGTTCTTCAAGGGTTCTTGATTAGGGCATTATAAATCTTCGATTGCAAATGTAGGGAATACTAAATACTTTTCCACGGTTGAGTAAATCTTCGATACAATTGATCAATTGTTTCCTGCCACGATTAGATGGCCGCCATTAAAGTTCAAGTTATTTAAGTGTCTGTGAGTTGGCGGAAATAATTGAACTTGAATCAAGAGCATTTTAATACCTATAGGTTGTCTTAAAAGAGTTTTCATTAAAATCACTTTTTGCATTAACACAAAAGGTCCTTAGAAGGAATGAAGTGTAAAGCGTGTATAAATTTAAAATAATCATAAAATGTTTTAATAATATCCTCCAAAATGTTATAGTATTGTGCCGCTTAAACTGTTTAAAATATGGGGTTTAGAGCAATTTTGCTTTTAAACGTTTTTTAGTGCTCTGATCAGCAATAAATTGGTAATCTTAATAGGAATGTAAATATTTACATTCGTTGCACGACATATTATTAATTAATAATGAGAATTTTGTTAATGAATAATAATAATAATCTTTTGATATGAATTTTTGCATTTGTATGGAGCAATTAAACACAATGTTAAAATTTAAAAATAATAACAAGCCCCTACAAATCCCACATGCATTGTAGCTACAAATCCATTTCGATCGAACGTTAGCTTTCAAGCAAAAATTCGTATCAAAATCCTTTTATTCGGTTAGAAGAAATGATAACATACATACTGACACGCCCCTTTTTTAATCCCCGGACGTTGACGTATCTATACATGTCTGTGGTATCATAACATAACTGTTGAATGGATGGGTTGATTTCGTTGCAGATTTTTATGTTTGAAAGCTGACTTGATCGAGATGGTTCTTAGCTAATTACACGTAGGTTTTCTTGGGAGTTATTGACTTTTTAATCCCTCTTGTTAAAATTGTAATAGATTTGTTAATCTTTAGTTGGAAAATCCTGATCCTGTGAAAAGTGAAAGTGGTTGGATATAATTTAATTTAAAGTGAACTAATAATAAGTACGATGGACAGTTTTCATTTAAATCACTTCTTGCGTTTACACAAAGTCTATAAAAGAAGCATGACTCTAGAGACATAATCGTAGGTGTCAATAAAGTGACATAATTTTGAACTTTTTACAAAAATATAAAAGCAAATGCAGAATGATTTGTTGAGTTCCAAAAACCCAATCCAACTTAAAAGTTGACAATTCAACTCCTTTATATACACTAAAAACATACACGTGACCTATTAGAGACAGGATTTTAGTTTTTTGAGATTGGTAGGCCACCAAGTAGTCGGTTTTAGTGATAAAGAAATATAAATTAGTAGCGGTGTGTTGCCAATTTTTTTTTAATAACAAAACTAGACAAGTATTATTTTAAAAAATGTCAATAATTTATTTTGAAAAAAAATGTAAGGGGTCTATGGGGTACGGTAATTTCTTAATATCAGTAGAGCCATGTGCATGTTCGCTTCCTTATCACGTAAAAAGAGATGCTTATCTCACATCAATTTAACCCCTCACGCAAAAAGAGGGGTTATAAGTTCAACGCATTTGTGGTCTAACGGTTCAGTCGTCGGATTTTACTGCATGAGGTCCCGGGTTCGATTCCCAGGTCAAGCAACAAATAAAAAAAAGTAACTCGGGATTCGATATGTGCCCGAATGGCGATAGGCTTGCCACCTATCAGATTGTGGGACTTATTATTTTCGGCTAGTCGTGGGTGCCCTGGTTGTGCCTGTCCCTATCTCTTCGGGAATATGGGCGTAAAGATACTTTTTTAAAAGTTTAACATGCCTGTGTGTGAATATCTATCTGTGGCTTCATAATTTCTACCAGGGTTTTTAGATGATTGTAAATCTTGATTACAAACATTGTTTTGCATCCGTCTAGACTGCAAATTTAATAATAATCGGAAGATACAAAGGTTCCTGCTTTTTGCCTACAAAAATTTTAGGTAAAAAAGCCATTAAATTTAAACCATTTTTAGAAAAGGCTAAGGCTTTATAAAAAAGCCAAATATAAACCATTTTAGAAAAAGTTTTTACAGCCGTCTAGAACGCATTTAAACGAACCAAGAACAAAAAAACCGGGGCCGATTTTAATGCGGGATTTCGGTTTCTGCTGTCACGTTTGAGATAGTTCTTAGGATAGGTTCTGTTACATATTACAACTTTTAATCTTATAATTGTTAATTAAATCAAATTAATGATTTCATCTTACGAGCTGTCCGTGAATAACAAATTCGCAAAAATACTTGAAATTTCAATTTTTGAATGGTAATCATTGCATCAGAGCTTGCCTATCATGCCCATCATCTCGTTTAATCTACAACTGTGCAATTCCGAAGACATTTCTCACCCCGCATAACACCTTTTGTGGAATCAGTTACCGAGGCCGGTATTCTCAAACGATTAAGACTTAGGAAACTTCAAGAAAAGAGTGTACTCATTCCTTAAAGGTTGGCAGCGCATCTGTGATACTCCTGGTGTTGCGGATATCCGTGGGCAGCGATGATCACTTTCCATCAGGTGACCCTCTCGCTCATTTGCCTCCCATTTCCAGAAGAAGTATTTACAATCATCTACATTTCTAGAACGTCTCTAAATGAAACAGAAAAACCAAGATTTTGACGATGGTTTTCTGTTTCTGTTGACAATTTGACTGCTCTGCTTCTGTTTCTGCTTCTGTTGACAATTGAGGCAGTTCTTAGCTATAGGTATTTCAGATGGCTTTTGTCAGATACTAAAATTTTAAATCCTATGATCATTAAATAAATCAAATTAGTGATTTTATCTTATCTTAAATACGAGCTGTCCCGAAAACTTCGTACCATTCACTCTTAATATTTACCATCCACACTTAATATTTAAATTTTTAATGCTAATTATTCTGCCACTCAGGTTTGAGACGAATCCACCCATAATTAGGCAAGCATTTTTCGAATTATACGTCTTGTAACAAATCTAACTCCGTTTCACGTAAATGGAAATAATTATTAATAAATAGTTATTACATACATTTTAAATTACTGCTTTTTTTCGAGTGGCTAGCGTTCACGCCTAACGACACCGACCAACGAGTACGATTCCCGACGGGGACAGGAATTTGTGTGATGAACATATAGATGCTTGCATTTCCGGGTCTAGGTGTTTATTAAATTTATTCTTGTATCTATTTAAGTATTTATATGTATTAGTATCTTTTAATAACACCATACAAGCATATAATTTGCGTACTTTGGGGTTAGATTCAATTTGTGTAAGTTGTCCAGGGATATTTATATTATATTTATATCATACAACAATAGTTCAAAAGTTCTATATTAAGACCTAATTATTTAATTAAAAAAGGTAATAATATAAAACACGAAGTATAAAATCATTAATTAATAAGCTTCGAGCGTGAGAAGGGGTCTGGCTATCCTGACTTCTAGACCGGAACACGATAATATTGAGATAAGGTGGGGTGGAGGTCAGGGAACACTTAAATATTTGAATATTTTGGTTAGATTAAGTAAAATGCAAATAAATTATTTTTTTTAACTTTCGTAACATGTGAAAATATGTTAATATTTTTATATGTCCTGTAAGTCAAACAAGTGAAGTAAAAATACCTACCTATTTGTTGCCTACAAGCGTTTAAAGCCTAGTTCCTATAATCAACGATCAGTAATCCGTTAGTGTAACCATTAGTAGTTTGAGTAAAACTGACGAATTGTTGCTCATAGTAACACAAAATATTAATAGAGTTAGCATTCATTAACCAATGACCGAAGTTAATTTTTTACTATTCGTACAAAACGACCCATTAGTTGTTGATTATGTGTTACCAACCTGAAGCTGAAAGCTGAAGCTGACCTTCGTCATTTCACTAAAAAAAAGAAAAAAGTAGAGTATGAAAAATTCGAAATCCAAACGCATTACGCATCACCACGTCATAGCTGAAGTGAAAAGTAATCATTTTTCACGGCCTAGTGTGGTTCGCCGTATTTCGCCTTTCGCATGCTGAATGCCGGCCGGCCAGTCGGTGTATAAGCGTTGCGTCGGTAATACGCGCGGTGATCGCGGTCGCAAATTCATGCCGGTCTCAAATTCATGAATTAAAATTGTAATTTAAAATTTTTATTTCATTGTGTTCTGTTACTAATAAATTGTGTCTATTACAAGTAGAAGCCAAAACGCGGAAATCACTTCTTTTTCAAGGTAAGTACCGGCGTTTCTTATCACTGTGTTTGAATAAGAAAACAATATCACCTTATTTGCTCTACATTGTGAAATATGTTAGGTAATTAAGTTACCTACAGACTTATCCAGTTAATGAGTTTATAGTAACTGAATAAATTAGTTGAATTTATTAACTTATACAACCTATTTAATAGGTATGTAATCGTTAATTGCCTGATAATTTTTTTTATTTTTGTTGGAGAACACGTTGTAATTTTTTATGCAATGTTTTCTTCACGACATAAACGTGTTTTGAATTTAGAAATAGGTACTGTTTTAAGTTAATACGTTACAGTATATATAGTAAACGTCAGTATCTTATATCACCTATTTAAAACGTTATCAAAGGGATTTTCGAAGAGATAGAGATCGTTTTAGATTAAGTACATACCTAGTAAATCATCTTGTGATTTGTTTTTAAAAAAATAAATTATTACAGTTTTTAAATGATTTCGGACCCGACAGATTCAGACATCTAGTTCGTTTAGAACTTTTTAATAACTATTTCTTAAAAAAGGGAAAAACATGCTAGGTACTTCTAACTTGGAAAACTTAACTCTGAATTAGAAAAGTGATCAGTTTTTTGAGAAAAAATACTATAGGGTTATATAATACTGTACATAATATATAAATACTAGAAGATGATGGCTTTACATCAAAAGTAATTTTAAGTGTATAAAAGATTATTTTATAGTCTTTCAAATAACATTATAGCGTAATGAATATTTTTTACATACCTATCTATATTTTACACTTCTATCTACCTACATAATACCTAGGTATATGCTACTAGAGGTGAAAAGACTTAAACTAATTTATTTATTTTGTTTAGAATAACACTTATATCAGAGACACACAGTTAGCTATATAATTGTTTTTGTATTACTATATTTTATTAGGTTATTTATATACCGAAAAATACCTAATTTATTTTTTATTTTACTATTACTTTTCCTGTCATCGTATCACGCGTGAACGGATGGACATATTTTGCTAATTCTTTTTTTTTGTTGTTATAATAAATGAAATAATATAATAATGTATAATATAACATAATAAATAAACAATATAATTTGATGTAATAAATAATAAATGAAAAGCAATAAAACTGCTGCAACGTGTTTAATGGAGACTGGAGAGAGGTACAATAAAGTACAAACTAAAATAGTGCGGTACCATAACATGTAGTGATGTACCAATCGATATAAAAGGGATGAATTTTATAATTGCAACAGTTGTTTTAATTATCGTCGAGAGAAGGTTCACTGAAAAAATATTCATATATTTATTTTTACGATATTGAAAGTCAAACAAGCAGACTGATTTCCTGATTCCTGTCTGTAGGATCAGCTAGTTAAAAATACTTCTTGTTGGATCAAAATACGTCATACCTATCTACGTGGTTTAGTCATAAATCCGGAGTCTGGCCTTTTTAAAATCTTTCAAAAAAAGAGTAATCAAATCGTAATGTGGTGATGAAATAATTGGAGTCGATTTTTTGCAGTTTTACTTCGCTAAAATTATTACAAAACAGCAGAATTTGGCAAAATTTTCAATAAGATTTTCCTTAAGTTGCTAATTTGACGAAAACATCTCTTTAACTTTACCAACTTTTTTAAGTAAAAGGTTAGCGAACAAGCATACAGCTCTCCTGTTTGTAAGAGATAACCGTGACCATCGATGTTACAGCTGCGTTGCTGTCCTGTAGCCAGGTTGGCAGGTATATTGTGCAAGTCTACTGGCGACTCTACCTTCCAGGCCGGAATGTGATATAGTCGTCATGATGGCAGGAATAGTTAGGGCGGTGGATCCCTACCGGAGCTTGTTGCTGCACAGCGCTCTTCCACTAGTGGTGTTATTGGTGATGACCCATATTTAAACTTGTCTGCCTCTTACGAGATGACTAGCAGAGTGGTCTATTCTAATCAGGCGGTCCTGGACCATTACGGAAAGCAATGGGCCGCCTCGTTGGTCGAGGGGTTAGAGTATACGCCTAAGAATTCTTCACTATCTCGTGGTTCGGGTTCGTTTCTCAATGGGAGGAGTCACTTGTACGATGAACATCTAGATGTCTACATTTTTGGTCTTGATTGCATTTATTCAATTTATTTGACCGGGGAAGTGTCTTCACGCCCATGTCGTCGAATTAGTAGGCAGAGGCACATTCAATCATAAATAAGGTACAGATTATTTGTGATTCAAACTGCTCTAAATCTAATGTAGAACATCTGCAAATCGCTTTTTAACCAAATCCAAAGAATAGAAGGTTTCCAATTGGGTTTTTAGCTCCTTTTTATATGCTTGTTACGGAATTTTACTATCAAGGACGAATCAATTTTGAAAGTATCTTCACGCTTATATCCCCGAAGGGTACAACCAGAGCATCCACGACTAACCATAGTCGTTATATACACTAAGTTCCAATGTGTATTTATTTAATTTCAGTTTTTTTGATATTACAGGATTTTAGTGTATAGAAAAGTGGAATAAAAATAAAATTTATTCTTAGCTTGTACAAGTAATAACGACTAACCATAGTCGTTATATACACTAAGTTCCAATGTGTATTTATTTAATTTCAGTTTTTGTGATATTACAGGATTTTAGTGTATAGAAAAGTGGAATAAAAATTAAATTTATTCGTAGCTTGTACGAGTAATAAACGAAAACTGTTTTGACCTACTTCATAGAAATATTGCACTGCCATAGTATTTCATACACGAGATTCTTTTAATTAGAACATCTGAATCCGAAATTATTTTAAATCAACGTTAAACTTAAGAGTATTTATGATTATGCAATCTTTTTCTAAAAACATTGAGTGTTTTAACCAACTATAAAAAGGAGAAAGTTATGTGTCCTACGCCTATATTTTTATATTTTTAGGCCTTAATAGAGGTGTCTGTACAACGTATCTGTGCGTGTATGTGTATGTGCTGTGTGTGTGTCTATCTGTTGCATCGTAGCTCTTTAGTGGGTGAACGGATATTCATACGATTTTTTAATGCGTATGTTACTCAATTCGTCTATCATTTGTAAACCTATTCTAAAACTTTGTATTTATTTGAAAGAGCATAATTTCCCGAATGGTCCCTAGGTACCCAAGGATATCTGGATATAATGTCATCTTCGAGAAATAGAGGAAAACACTCAATTTTGTCTACTAAGACTTAGAATTACTAAAAACCGACCACAATTTCAATATTAATATATTTTTAGCAATTTCACTGCATTTAGTGTTTAGTGTTAAACAAATACCAAATGTTAGCATAATGTAAACCTTATTTGAACGAAAAGTTGTCCGCAAAATTTTTGCCAGGAAACTGGAATAACCAGTTTTGATGTCTAAATTGCGATTTAAATTCATGTGACCCATTTCAATCCCAAAACACAGATGAGGCTCATTTCACCTTAGTCTTTTCGCTTTAGTATAAGTTAATATATGTTCTGTAGGTTATTCTTGAATCTCGATTTAATGCAAATTGGAAATTGGAATCGTAATGTCACTTTAGTTAATCTTGAACACAATACTTTTATTAATTTATTTACTTATTTTATGATATTGGACGGCAAACAATTAGACGGATTTCCTAATGGTAAGAAATTCACGCCGTCTAAAGTCACAAAAGTTGGTAATGGTGAGTTGCCAACCTGAGCTAAGGATGTTAAGTAATGAGCAAAAGTAAGATGACTGGCTGCTACCTTATCCTCCAAAAAGGAATACGTCAACGACAAATACTGATGTTATGGAATAGGTAAGGCGATGGTACTAATCCGTGCGAGTCGCTGCAAAACTCTACTAACTACTCAAATATCATGTTGACGGTGACGTTAAAGCTATGCTCGCCTTTTACGAGCTGCCTAGCAGGAAGGTCTATGGAATGGATATATAGGAACGGTCTATTCTGCAAAGAAGCCCGGACAAACAAAAAAATGATAATAATCATTAAAAATGATAAAGGGCAAGTGCTAAAATAAAAATATCTCTTGTATAAATTTGTCAGCTACCCTACTATCTAGACTGGAAACACGACAGTGGCGG